>PVIH01016610.1:0-44975 GCA_004025045.1 Sigmodon hispidus
TCTCTTCTGGAGTTACCATGTTGTCCTTTGTATTATTATGTAATTTTTTGCACTGACGTTTGCCCATGGCTTCAGTGGTTCACGATTAGATGGCTCCTGGTCAGTTGTGGCACTCGGATTTGTGTGCCTCCTGTCACCCCTCTGGTCAGGGTCTGAGTCTGTCCTTCAGAGACCCCTGCAGATGTTGGCTTGCTCAGTTCGAGGTGGCGGTGGTTAGCCGTGCAGCTTCCCTTAGCAGAAGCTGTGGGTCTGGTGACCTGCAGAGTTTATCCGCCCCTGCTCCAGAGTGTGCTGGGACTCTGCAGATAGCACTTGGTCCTGGGAGCGGAATCGAAAGTTATGGGAGCTCAACTCTCCCTCCCAGGCTGGGATATAGGTGCTTGGGCCTGGTGACCCCTCCTCACCTCTGGGCAGGGTCTGAATCTGTCCTTCAGAGACCCCTGCAGATGTTGGCTTGCTCAGTTCGAGGTGGCAGTGGGTAGCCATGCAGCTTCCCTCAGCAGGAGCTGCGGGTCTGATGACCTGCAGAGTTTATCCGTCCCTGCTCCAGAGTGTGCTGGGACTCTGCAGAAAGCACTTGGTCCTGGGAGCAGAACCGGAAGCTATGGGCTTTTTTTTCTTTTCTAAGTATGTCTTTACTGTATATCCTTTTTTTCTTCTAACTACATCTTTAATCTGCTAAGGTGTGGCTAGGATGAAAGGCTCAGATATGGCAGCTTGTTCCACTCAGCTCCTTGGTCTGTGAGAGTTTAGCTTCATGTTAGAGGTCTGTCAGGAACCACATTTACCACCCAAACTCTGGGGAATTTTAGAGTCTACACTGCCAACAAGTAGAGCACAGACACCAATGCTCATAAACACCATTTAAGTGTTTGGCAACAAGGCCTTTTAAAAGGGCCTAGTGGTTTTTGCCAGTAACACTGAATCGGGAAGCCTCTTTTAAAGGAGCTGTGCCTCTGCTTGCCTCCAGCCAACAGAGAAAATACTGCTACCACAAAGCCCTGCTCGACTCTGTTCTCTTTCTGTCTGTGTGAACAGAAACCTTGTGGTTGTACTGAGGCTACTGTGAAACTGTGGGAACCCACCTTGTTGCAGCTCAAGCCCAAAGGCCACCGAGTCTCTGTACCATGGCCCACTTGAGAGACACACAACTGGGAAGGTGTTTTGAGGCTCAGTTTCTTTGTTCTCGACCCTTTTCAGGGTTTCTGTGGTGTACATGCCCCATATTTGGTGCCATTTGTGATCGGAAGTTTTTCTGTCCCTCCTGGCTTACCTTCTACCTCTCAGGGAAGCCAAATGGCAGCATTAATAGGCTGCAAGTTTTGGGAGTCTCTTAGACAGCCCAGGTCAACAACTCAAAAGATGGCTTCACATGTTTGGTGTATGGTGTGAGGGTTCCTACTCTACAGAGTGGGAAGACAGAAAGACCTCAGGTGGTTTCATAAGTCTTTTGTGTGTTTTAAACAGTATTTGACAATATTCCTCTAAAGAATTATAATATTGGACATCTATGGTGGCATTGAAGGCAGAGGTAGGTCCTTCAGTGGTCTGGTGGCTCTTGAAGGAAGCATTGCCTAGCTGAGAAAATTTTGTTTAAGCTTTATATGTAAATATGTATTTGCAGAAATAGGTATACTATAGGCTCTTAAGGTAAATATCTAGTAGTCTGATTCCTTCTGACTTTTTCAGACATTCTTATTACTTTGTCCTTCTCCCCCCTTCTATATTTACCTTCCTTGCTATTCCCTACTTAGAACTCTCCCCTCCCCCATCTCCCTAATCACATCTCTTGTACTCTCTTATTCTCCTCTCTATTGGTCCCTCACAGCCCTGACATGGCAACTGTCCCTTTTAGTTTGTTCCTATTTTCTGCTGTAACTTTAGGATGATATGTTCTCACATCCAAAGATTTGGAGCTGGGAGCTTCTGATAAGAGAGAGCATGTGACATTTGTCTTTGTAGGTCTGAGCCATCTTACTCAATATGATCTTTTCTAGTTAAATCCATTTACTGGGCTAGACTCTGGAGAAGGAGGTGGCCCAAATAATCCTTTTCAAAACATCATCACTGTGACAAGTACTGTTTACAACCTTTGGAATACATTTTCTTTTTCCACTTATTATAATGCTACTTTTTTCTGGCAAGGTATTTTGAGTTTTTTACCTGCCTGCCCCCCCCACCCAAAACAAAGCCTTTACCATAAACAGATACTTCTCACCTCAGAAATCCAAGAAAGGATGGAGTACTTCTGTATTTATAAGGAAAAATTATGCAGTACGTGTTTAAATTTGACAACTTTAAAAAGTAATGCTGCTACGATATAGCCTATGTCCTCAGTGTGCTAAAGGCTTTTATGACTACTTCCTGTAGAAGCTGTAGTGATCTGGGCATGCTGACATACTTCTGTAACATGAGCCATTAGGACTGGCGTCAGGTCTGTAGACCTCGGCAGACCCTTGGCTTCCAGTTCTTTATTTTAGTATCTTACTTACAAATGACCAAGTGAATATATCTCAGTTGTGACACTTTTAAAATGTCATCGGGACTGTGACGATGGCTCATTTGGTAAGAGTAGTTGCTGTGCAAGCATTAGGACCTGAGTTTGAATCCTTAGTGCTCACATAAAAAGCTAGGCATGACCACCTGTGCCTGTAACCCAGCATTGGAAGTTGGCATCAGGCAGATCCTGGGAGCTCTTTGGCCAGCCAAACTTCCAGCATGGTAAGAGACTGTGGTAAAGGGCTAAGGTAAGGAGTGGTGGAGGATGACCCCAGAAGCCCCCACTGGCCTCTGTGCTCCTGCAGATACATGTACGTGCCTTTCTACTTCCCAGAACCAAAACAAAGCAATGCCTCTGTCACAGCCACCGTCTTATTCAGTATTCTACTTTATTTTTGTTAAGGAAGCAATTTGCTTTTCAGAATATACCTTCATATCCTCACCTAAAGTGTTATGGTTCCTTTGGTATACATGTATTTGAAGAAGTATTCTCTGAGAGGCACAGAGGTCCTTGGCCTCAAAGATAAGGGCTGGGGGACCAGGAATGTTAAACACACGCAGGGTTGTCTCTTGAAAGGGAGAGAGAGGTCCGACCTGTTTCTGCTCAGAAGGCTGGGAGTGGATTTGGCTAATAGCCTGGTGACCTTCCTCCCCAAGCAAGACCTTTTATTGTGAGCTTGGTTTTCATAGTTTGTCTATAGAACCTTTCTTTATGGAAGATGCCACATGTACTTGACAAAGAATTTCCATGTAGTCACATGTTAAGCATTATTGCACACACAGAATTGAGTTAATTATCATTAGGAAATTTTTCTCATCAAATTGTGCTGTGCTTAAGCATGTCTAAAATAATCTATTCTGGTTCAGAAACTCAGAGTTTGAATCAATACTGACTGCTAAGTCATGTTGAATGGGACAGCAGAATGACACTCACACATACACGCCCTGTATGTACATGCATGTGCAGTATTCTTTGACATTTTTATGTATGTGTATAATGTATTTTTAATTTTGATCATAATTATACTCTTCTCTCTTCCCATTTTCCTTGGACCACTTTTTTGGTATATTTTATGAACAGACAAAATCTAGACAAAATTACATCTGTAATCAAAACACTTATGAGACTGAGTCAAGATGATGAGTTCAAGGCCAGCCTGGGCTTATCATTGAGACTCTGTCTCAACGAACCAAGGACTAAGTCAGAGTGATTTCCTAGAATGCCCAAAGCCTTGAGTTTGATTTTTGTTTTTTTAAATAGTCTAGAAATATAAGCTGTTTTGAAAAACAATTAAAAATATTTCTTTCACTTTTTGATATTATAACCATATCATCTCTCCCTCCCTTTCCTGACTCCAAAACTCTCCCACGTGTCCCTTCTCGCTCTCATTCAAATTAATGATCTTTTTTTCTATTAAATTTTGTTACATATGTATGTTTTCCTAAGTATATAAATACAACCTGCTGAGTATATCTACTGTTACTTGTTTTTGGTGTTGTTGTTTTGGTTTTTTGAGACAGGATTCCTATATGTATGTAGCTCTGGCTGTTCTAGAGTCACTGTGTAGATGAGACTGGCTTGGCACTCACAAAGATCTGCCTACTTCTGTGCCCTGAGTTCTGGGATTAAAGGTCTGTGCCATTACTTCTGGCTTGTCTAATGCTACTCAGATGGATGTTTTTAGGGATATTTGATATTGTATAACCAGTAGGTGTGCTACTGTCTGAGGAAGCCTATTTCTCCTGCCTCAGCATTCCTTAGTTGTCTGTAGTCCTTTGTGCAAGGGGAAAATACCTATATTTCATCAACCATGAAGTAACATATCCACTCCATTTAATTAATTTTGATATGAGTCTGAAACAGTTTTACTCAGAAAGAAATGCATTTTAGCTTTTTCTTTATTGTTTATGCTATTTAATTCACTTAATCATTATGATAATGCATTTCTTTTTATTTTAAATATCAGTCTAGTTATATTTTCACAGTTGTGTATGGCCCAACTGTGAACACAGCAGACACAGTGAAAGTCAGGGTCAGTATGAGTGCATGGGAACTCAGCTTTCAAGGTGACAACTTCATAATTTGAAATTTAGCTGGGCTATGGTGGCACCAGCCTTTAATCCCAGCATTTGGGAGGCAGAGGTAGGTGGATCTCTTGAGTTCAAGGCCAGCTTCATCTGCAGAGTGGCAGCCAGGACTACACAGAGAAACTGTTTCAGAAAACCAAAAAAAAAAAAAATACCCAAAAAAACAAAAAATTAAATTTGGAGGCTCTTTATCTGTCAGGGCTCTTGACCTGCACAATTTTCCACTATGAATTTATATAGACCATTATGTTCTATTCTTGTTAGTGTTATCTTTCATGGGATGTGTTTCTCAGACTCTGGAAGCCATTGATCTAGCTTGTGAAGTTAGTTTTGCTTGCAATAGATTACCATCTGGGAGCCCACTGCAGTGGGTTTACATGAAGCAGCACAGGGCATGAAGTGTTGAGAGCAGGGTTGAGAAGAACCCTGTTGTCAGAGTCTTGGCTTGCCCCTCCATGATGGTTTTCTCTCAAGATGACTCATGTGATTTGGGACCTAAGAGATTTCTATGCTAGAATGTATGTGAAGCATTAGGACATTTAATTTAGGTGACTTTAGACAAAATAAATAAAAATAGAGCTTTCGTTTCTTTCTTTCTTTCTTTTTGCCAAGTGTATCCTCTGGGAATTAGCATGCTAAATGTCATCATTCAGACTGTGAAGTGCCTGCTTTCCTAGTGGGGCTGTGACCAAAGTCCAGGTGAACAAAACCTAGAGTTGGCAGTGGGGATCAGTGCAGTTTCGGGGGGGAGGAAGACAGTGATGAGGCCCTTTGGGGAGCCATGCAGAATTTCCATGTACTTTGCCCAACTTTTAGCTGGCTGACACTCCTGGGGTGGGTGGGCCACTTGCCTTCCTCTTTGGTGGACTACAACAGGTGGGTCAGTGAATAATGATGGGTCTTTGATTTTCAATCAGAAAGCCAGATTCTGGGTGTTATTGTTAGACTATTTTTATTCTGTGTGGGCATGCCTGTACGTGTGTGTACATGTGCACGTGTGTGTGTGTGCGTGTGCGTACAGCTTGGAAGTGTAAAGCACATCATTATTCTCCATTACCATTAGCAATTTCAGGACAGTTTTCACTGTACAAAACCTGAAACTCGGCATCTATTAAAGTCCATTAAATAAAATAGCCCCCGTCCTAGCTCAAGGAAACCACCTTTGACTCTCTGCACCCCGTATTCCTGGAACCACAGAGCACTGCATTGCTCTTTTGTCCGGCTCACCTCATTGAGGACGTGCTGCTGGCAGTCATCCAGGCTGTGGTATGTGTTCCTTCTTTTTTCAGGCGGAATGTCAGACATTCCGTTGTATGTACATGCCATATTTTATTTGTCCACCTGTCTGTTTATAGGCACCTTTGTGCTCTATTTTTAAAGGGATAGGTGCAGTTGGAGGTTCATGCAACTGGCAGAGTTGGTTAGCTTGCTAGTGGGCTGCACACCACTGTACCACGTGGTCAGAACCTTTGGCCTCTGTGTTATTGTAATATATATATATATATATATATATATATATATATATATATATAAGCTCTGTCATTGGGCTGTTTTGAGTATGTGATTCAGCTGCATCAAGCAGATTTGCACTGTGTAATATCATCATTGTCTATCTTCAGGACTGTGTTTTTATTTCCCCAAATAAAAGTTGTGTATCTATTGAACTGTAATTCCAGGCCTTGATAATTTATGTTCTGCTTTCTGGTTTTGTAAATTCACCTATGTAGGTACCTCATATAAGTGGAATAATAAGAGTATTTTTTTATTCTGTGATTGGCTTATTTTCTTAGTATAAAATCTTTTAGTCTTGTAGCACATGGACAAATAATATGCCATTGCGTATGTCTGCTGCATTTTGAGCGTTCATGGGTATTCAAGTTGCTTCCCTACTTTGGCTCTTCTGAATAGAGCTGTTGGGTACACTGAGTCCATTTTTAATTCTTTTGTATATACTTAGATATCAAATTATCAATTATATGTTTAAGTTTTTAAAGGGCTGCCATTATGTTTTCTTGGGGGAATAATTTTATATGAGAAAATGTCTCTTTTCTGCATTTGTTTTTAAAAAAGGGTGTTGTGAGTGAACTCCAGTCCTTAGTATAAGTTAGGCAAGCACTCCATCACCACTGTTCTCCAATCCTGGCCTTCTCATGTATACATATCCATATGCACACGTGCGTGCGCGCACACACACACACACACACACACACACACACACGCACGCACACGCACGCATGCACGAGCACACACACCTGCAGCTTTCTTAATTATTGTACTCCTTCCTCCATAACGTTGATACTGAAATGAGGACCACAGAGGACTCTGAGGGCTGGTGACAGGCTTCCCACCATAACACTTGTGTTGTTTCCATTACAGATGCAGGAGCCATGGAGTTGAGCTGCAATGAAGTACCTCTTTACGTAAGTACCTGAGCATTGGGCTTTAGGTCCAAGTGGCCCTTTCCTAACTTGAAACTTTGTGACTAAAATGGGGAAGAATATCTTACTTACTATAGAGTGAAGGCTTTTTAAAAACACATGGAGCATTACTGTCTAAATCATGTGTTTCTGTATAGCCTTTTAAAATGGCCTGACTCCTGTTTACAAAATTGAGACTTTAAACCAACTGTCTCCTTGCTCACAAAATGGCACATGATATCTTCTCTGCCTTCCTTCCTCAGAGATGGGCCTGGACAGAGGCCCACATGGATGTTCACATGGGTGAAACTGGTTTAAAGCAGAATATTAAGGAGCCACAACAAACTTAGTCAGAAACATCAATTAATAAAAATATTAATATATTCATCTGCCACCTACACCTCACCACTCAGCTGGCACACACTCCTATCTTTTATTTCTCGCTCCCTTACACACACACTACACAAACCACTGTCTTCCCTGGGAGACGGCACAATAATAAAATAAATTGATTTTTGCTTTCTGAGTTACTTCAGGGTCTGTATATTCTCTCCAAATTTTGATGTGCAGGTTTTAAAAATTTTAAATTATGGCCCTTCCAAAATTATTATTATTTTTTTTATAAAAAGGTGTGCCTAAGACTAAACGGTAGAAACTCCCCAGCCTCACTGCTGCTAACCACATACGTGGCTTCCTCTATTCTGCACTGATCCCATTCTGCTCCCTTTTGCCTCTAAAAAAAATCTCCAGACTGAATCATGTTATAAAGTCATGGAATCTTGTACTTGCCACCCTTTTGCTGTAGCTACATGAACACAGGCCTACTGGCCAGGGCGAAGCAGAAGAACTAACACACTCTTTTGAGGGACAAGATGTTTAAATGACCTAAGTAAGCATTATTACATGAAAATCTCTCTATTATTAAAAATATACTGATTAAAACACAAGAAAATGCTAAGGAGTAATAAGAAAATAAGTCAACTCCAACTCATATAGTTTTTGTATTAATATATTACTATATCATCAATTCTAAGGTATAATTTTCTCTCTTTATTTCTGAAGCTATATCCTGGCCTTCACTCTGTGTTGGCAGATTCTATCCCTGTGTATCTGTGACCTTGGTCACAGTGGTTCTTATTATTGTCATTTTTAATATATACTGCATGAAATAATTGATTTCACTGTCAACTTTATTAGAAGACAAAGCTGTTATGTACACAGAAATACATGAAAAGATCTCTGTGCTATATGATAAAAATATATACATGAATTAATTTTAGAAGAAGTCATTTGATACTATGTAATAAACATGGAATTTGTAGAGAAATAAAATCATGCACATTGTAACTCATGGTATCTTAGATTCGATGAAATGCATTAAATATATTTAATATGGTCAACTCTTCATAGCTCTGGCTATAACTACATATCCATGCTGTATCCTGACCTTTTCATTTATATTTTATGTCAAAATTATTACAGACTGACTTCATCCAGTGTGTCTACCTGGCCTCAACCAATAAGAAGCCACTAGCATACATTAAAATGGAAACTACTCTTAAATCAAATCCCAGCAAATGTACAAAATGCGTGGGTACAGACACAGGATCTATGATACAGTTTGTTCCAGTGTCTTGAAGGAGTGTCCCCTCATTGGTATATCTTACCAATGTTTGTAAATACAGTTATCATAAATGTTTAGAGGAAAAATTGTATCTGTTTTGAACATATGCAGACTGTTTTCTTGCCATTGTTCCCTGCAAAATAAAGCATATCCACTATTTCCATAGTTTGTGTTAAGTTAGGTATTAAAATAATCTAGAGATGATTGACAGTACCTGGGAGGATATATGGGGAGTATATGCAAATGCTCAGGTGCTATACTATTTTATGTGAAGTGCTTGAGTGTATGTGCATTTGGGCATCTACAGCGGGTCCTGGAACCAGCATACCATGGATGTCAAGAGGTAAATATCTTTATGTTTGGGTTCTCCTAGTTCACTAGATTTGGGTATATAAACTCTTTTGTTTGGATATTTTTTTAAAGGTTTATTTATTATGTATGCAGTACACAGAACAGGGTATCAGATGTCATTACAGATGGTTATGAGCCACCATGTGGTTGCTAGGAATTGAACTCATTACCTCTGGAAGAACAGTCAGTGCTCCTAACCTTTGAGCCATCTCTTCAGCCCCATAAACTCTTAATATGTTTTTAAATTTACGCGTATTCTATTTTGTACACAACAAATTAGAACTAGAGTATAGTAGCACGAATGAGACTGAGAGCCAAGTATCGGGGGAAGGCTGAAATATGAGAGAGAGGAAGCACCACAGTCAATTCTCACCCAGCTGCCTTGCAAGTTCCTCAGCCTAGCTCCTGGTCTCTGGTCACTTCTTCCTTCTTGGTTTCCATGAGTCCTTATATACCCTATCCCATCCAGGTTAGGATTAAAGGTGTGTAACCTTGAAGTCACAGAAACAGAAGAAATTCTGTCTCTGGAGTTATGGGATAAAGAGTGTTGGTCCCCACTCCTGGCTTTCCCTGTGCTGGGATTAAAGGTGAGAGTGATTGACACAACTGTTTATCCTTGTATTCAAGATCAAGGATTTCCTGAGCTGTCTGCCTAGGATTTCACTATGTACTGTCTCCCCTAATATTCAGGTTTTATGTAAGTATGTAACATATATCCACACTAGAGTAAGCCAGAGAAATTGGAGGCCTGACGTTTAATCCCTTTTTTATTTTATTTTATTTTTTAACTAATTAATTTTTTTCCTCCACATCTCTGCCAGCACATATTACTGGATATTTTCTTTTTTTATTATGAATAAAGTCATATTTTCTATCTGTGTATATCCTTATTCAAGGTCCCTTCCCCCTCCCACCCCCCTCAGGTCACTCTCTCTTCTCCACATCTCCCCATCTCCTCCCCACCATGGGCAGGAGGTCCCAGCGTCCCAAGGTCCCAATATTCCAATGTCCCAATATTGTTCAGTTCAGTAGTTTAATCCCTTCTTGAGTTCTAAGCCCTATTGACAGTTTGATGCATGTCCTTCCCAGGTCTATTTGGATGTGTGCTGAATTTGCTCATGAGTACTTTCAACATTTAGTGCTATAGTGTTGGCCCATTGGCTGTGAGTTATCCTAACTTAATTTTGGTGCTTTTCATGTAGTTTTGACAATCTCAGTTGTTTTAACTTGGATTTTGGAAAAAATAACCCTGGTAAACTTTATAATTAAGATATCCCCCCATCATAAATTACAAAGAACTCCTAACAGCTCAGGATGCCATCCTGAAGTATACAGTATAATACTATATACTTCTTATTTTACTAGTGCCTTTGTAGTATTTTTAAAAGAAAAATTCAAATATGGTCACAGCAACAGTCTTTTAAAAATAAATTAATTTATGAGATATACCACAGGAAAGGGGAGAATTAGATCTGGATAAGTTAATAATTTCAGAGGGCAAAATGTTGGTGGAAACTATTCCCCGGTCTCTACTTACAGCTCAGAAAAAAAACACGTCATCCAAATGGGTCTTATAAGGATTTCCTGACTTCTTTGACTGGGTCTCAATTTGAATGAGTTCTTGTGGTAATCTTATGATTAAAATGCCCCTGTGTTTCTATTTTGGTATCACTGTGGAGAACTCTTTCTAAAGATGGTAGAGAAATACTTGTATAAGTCCAGATTATGTGTTTTAAATTTCCCATTATTTTGTTTGGATCCATGAAGAAAGCTTTCAGCTGTCATCTTTTTAAAGCTTTCTTCTTCCACGGCTTCCACCGTTGGTTTCTGTTGTTGTTGTTTTCCTTATAGAACAGTGCCCAGGGGCTGGATTGTTTTGTCTTTTGGGGAGATGGGAACTGAATTCTGGAAGCATGTTTTCAACTTACTATGTTTTTTCTTGTGTCTAGTTTCTCTTTTTTTAACCCCCTTCTTGCCACCACAGTTTTATTTTCTATCATTTTTAGTTTCCACATAGTATTTACATGCTATGCTGGCCACCTTGTGCCCACAGTTCTATAGAGGTAATCTTTTGTATTTTCTTTTAAGCACAAAAAAAGCACATAAAATTGTTTTCTTCTCTTACTAGGAATCTATTTCAGAAGGAAATATAGATACTGTTATATCTTTTGTTATAGACTTTGGGGTTTATTTCTGTTTGCTTAACTTTAGGAAGATGGTTTTGCCTTAGTCTTAGGGATGTCAGAATATCCCTAAGCTTAACTGCAGACTCATTCTAATTTTTAAAGTATAGTGGTCCACTAAGCCTATATAATGAGAAAAGAGAAACAGACCATGATCCAGTTTGAGGAGAAGCAGCATGGCAAGACTGGCAGCTGGGGGGAGCATCTCCAATGCTGATTAGCACAGCATTGGGCCGTAGGTATTATAAGAATCACAAACCCAGTTTATGGCCCTGGAGCAGCTTCCCGTATCTGTGGATGAAGGGCCCTCGAGGACGGAGGTCTGCCAAACGAGGCACTTGGTTCTCTGCTGTAATCTAGATGGTGGTCTGGGCTTCATGTTCCCCTTGAGTCCTCAGCCAGTATTGTGGTGTAGTTTAAGCTAGCAGAGGTGAGGCGCAGGAGTGTGTAAGCCTGGAAAGATGTAAATTAGAAGCCAGGCAATCTACAGTGTTTATTTTCTGGTTGAATGCTCTTTTAACTCTTTAAATACCAATCTTGGTACAGGAGAAAGAATATGAAATCTACTTTTTGGAGTCTGGTGTACTTTACTTAATACAGCGACTTTAGTTTTATCCTACAAAAGATATAATTTTGTTCTTTTTCATGAGTGAATATTGCTCCCTTTTAAATATATACCGCATATTAAAAATTTATCCATGCTAATGGGAACCTGAGCTGGTACTATTTCTTGGCTATTGTGTTATTGCCACAATGAATGCGGTGTGTGTGTGTATGTGTGTATGTGTGTCTGCTGTGTGTTCACTACCTCTTGCTATATGTCCAGAGTAGTGCTGATGGACTGTTTGGTAGTTCCATTTTTATGGCAGGAGACTGGTCAGAGGACAATGAGTGACAAGAGAGGGAAATGGTGGCTGGATATGAGGCAGCCATATTCCACACACATATGAAAAGTCATGTCTATTAGAAACTGCTTTACTCTCAGATTATAAGAAAATAAGTCTTGTTAAGTAAATGAGATATATTGATGCAATGCATATTTACATAGGCATGAAATTTATTTGTAAATGAGAGGTAAGAATTTACATTTTAGTCAGTAATTTTCAGATAAAGCTAATGTCTAGAATTGTGGTAACAATGAAATTGGGATTTATAGTCTCATTTTTATTTTTCCCAAATCAGTATGTTAATTGTTTCTAACCTCAAGTTTATAAAAACAAAAAATGTCATTTTTTTGCCCCTTCTCTAGCTCTGGCCACTCCATGGAGATTCTTGCATCTGAAGAGGTGCACTTGTGAGTCTTTGCCCATAGACTCTTGCTTTGGGCTCCCTTTTCAACATGTCCAGGTGGACTTTGCTGAGAAGGATGCCAGCATTTCTTTCAAGGGCTGCATATTGTGCAGCAGGCTGGACAGAAGAGTTCTCTCACTAGCCCATTGTCGGCTAGATCTAAGTTAATCTTCTATTCCTGTTGTACATTATGTTTATATTATTTCATTTATTCTCAGTATCCTACTGAGGGGTGCTGGTTGTTCTGGGATCATTTCATGTCCTAAATGACTTGTAATCTGATGTTGGAGACCTGATCAGCCTCAGGTGTCTGAGCTAAGTCACCCCCCCCCACTTTTCCGATGATTCTGCTCTTCTAGCTCACGTTGCTATTTGGCTGAGTATACTCCCCGGGTCTTTGCCTTCTGTTGGGGTCTGAGGACAGGCCTGGCTTGTCTGGTTGAGTACTAGGCCCATTTCCTAGCTCTGGAAAGAAGCTTCCTATCTGAAGCAATAAGTGACTCCGTGGCTTTGTTCTGCCACCACCAGGCAGACATCTCCTTCCGGACTCCTGCAGAGGCCACCAACTTCTGGTTCCTGCTGAAGGAAATCCTGTCCTGAGGCCTGCCCTTTCTCTGTCTGTAGCTCTGAACCCCGACATGACTAGCTTCTCATGACCCTGAACACCCGACTCCTCACTGACCCAGCTTGATCCCATCATCAGGTAATCTTGTCAGACCCATTCACTTTGCTGATGAGAAAATTAAAGGTCCTACAGGGAGGGACTCGATTTGCCATGTTGACTCTGCTGTCTTGGTGCTGTGCTAAGATTAACTTAGAAGATTCTGTGCTAAAAATCATGGTGTATATTTGCATAGCACTTGTTAGGGGCAGATCTCTCATGAGTTTGGGGTTGATAAATGACAGCGACTGTCCCCGTTGCCCAGTCACTAGAACTCCATTTTCCGGTCACTCAGGGTGCTATTTGGACCATTCTTGCCTTGCTGACTTCCTTGACATAGAATGAAAATCTCAGCATTTCTTGGTCCTTAAAGTATCTGAATATTTTCTCATTTTTGTCCTCAAGGATAGTGGTAACTATGTCCAAGCAAGTCCTGACCTTTGAGATTTCCTTTTCTCACAGAAACCCAGATCCAGCAATCATCTGATATCCCAGAAGCATAGATTAACAGAGATCCACTGGCAAACTCTAGCAAAAGCTTTGACTTAGAAACCTGATGAACCCCTCTATTAACTTCATCTCTATACAAGTTCCAAAATAAACAGGGCTTCTGAGCAAAGTGGTGCTTCTGGGCACTCCTCTCTACTGGTCTGACTGGCTTCTGAAGAGAGCCTGAAGGGGAAGTATGTGCGGGTCAGGGAGTGTAGGCTGTGGTGTCTTAGAGAGTGGGATCAGGAGAGGTCTCTCTGGGAGTCAAGTTCTGGGCCCATTCTTTTTCACTTTGTTCTCTGCAAATGTGTTTGCATTACTGTCTGTGTCCTGACTTACACAAGCGCTTGCACACCCTCCCCATTCCAGGGTAGGCTAAGCCAAGCTTGCTGGAGGGGCCACTCTTAATCTCAGCCTAACTGAGCGCTCCCCACTCTCTGGGCCTGCTTATTTTTCCTTTTTATCTCTTCCCCTTTTTACCTGTTTGCTTTCAGAAAAGGCAAATTCCAAAGTGGTGTGTTGCAGCCACAGAGCAAAGTAGGCCTTGGGGACCATTTTCTCTTGCCTGGCCAAAGCCACCCTGCCCATCCCTGTGATGTTTGCAAAGCTTCTGGGTCAGTAAATATTAAGTGTTCTTAAGTCTGCATCACTTTGCTTCCCTTTTCAGTGACCATCTCTGAATTGGTTAATGTCCACCTTTGTGTTTTCAATAAGTAATTCAAAGTAACTGACTTGATTTTTGTTACATTTTATTATTTTTTTCATATGTGTGTGCTTTCCTGTGTACACACATGGCGGTGGGGACACATGCCATATGCATGTGGAAATCAGAGGACAACGCACAGGAGTTGGCTACCTGCTTCACTATATGAGTTTCCAAGTTGGAACTCAGGTTATGAGGCTTTATGGCAGCTGTTGATGGACCATTCTTTCCAGTGTGTTAGAGTAATGCAGTGTGGTGACAGAGCATCATGTTGTAGTGTTGGAGAACGGTGTGTCTTTGCATGTGTATGTACACATAGATGTGTGGCTAGAGCCATTCATGTAGTGTTTCCTAACAGAGGGATCAGAAGGCACAAAGGTTCTGGGACAGGGCAGGAACTTCCTGTATTAAAGGGACAGCAAAAGGCTGGCATGGTGGGTATTTTGTGAAGAAGGCTGGTGGCAGATTAGAGGTGAGTGGGGCCAGGTCATGAACAGCTGGTGTTGTGGGATAATATAGAAAATGCACAAGTGGGCTCCATGGGGGAATGGTGGGTTCTGATTTATACTGAAAAGTGACCCTCGGAGCTCCTTGACTTCCTGTCACTCCTGTGCCAGCATCCCAGGGCCGTGTGTGAGCTGGTTCCTGCTGTAGCTGCATGACTGTCTGCAGAGCCGCTCTCCCGTCCCCTGGGTCAGCTCTTCTGCTCTTCTCACTCTGTTGTCACTTCTCCTTAAGTGCACCTCCATGTGACCTTCTTGCCTTGACCTCTGCTCCAGCCACCTCTTCTTTTCCCATGAAGTCTGTTTGCCATTATCACTTAGTTATCCAGCCTTGACTTAAAACCCAGATGGTGATATATTTTTTTAAGCATTTTTCAAGTTTCTCTCTAAAGTAGCCCCTTTCCAGCTTTCTTTTTTTTTTGTTGCCAAGCACCAGTCTTCTGAGCATCCCACACAAAATCCACTTTTCTGAGCTTCCAATGTCCTTGTTGTTGACACATTCTTAGGGCCTCCTGGTCTGGGGCAGGCCCTTCTGTCCTCCACAGTGACCTACATTCACTTTTGGATTGTTGCTCTAACCCATGATGACTTTCCATTTTCTTTGATTTTGTGAGGACTTTATTTCCCCCCCTCCCCCAGCTCCCAGAACACAAGCTCTTGGTCTGTGTTCACCTCTCCTGCTGCAGTCTGGCTGGCCAAGTCCTCTCCAAGCCTGACTTCATTCTGTCTCCATTCTCTTGTTTTTAGGGCTTTGCCCAAGTCCTTCCTTTACCCTTCACCATATATTAATATATCATAGTATTCAGTGCAGTCTCTCTGTGAATGTTGGTTGATCACAGGGAAGCAAACATGCCCCCTGACTTTGTATAAGACCATTTGAGCGATGCCTGTTTCCTGGGGTGGGGGGAGACAGTTGGTTCAATAGCTGCTGATAATTTGAAATGGCTCTTGATCATACAGGTGGGATGGTAGAAAGTCCACATGCTAGAAGCTCTAGCCACACTTTGTTTGCTTGGTGTCTCTCAAATGCTGTGTTTCTCTCTATCCCAGGACCTCTGTATGGCTGCTTCCTTTCTGGGCACTCTCCCACTTCCTGTCCTTTTGTGTAACTAAGTTTATTCCATGCAGATTTCAGCTAAAATGTCATCACTTCAGTGAAGTCCTCAGACATACTCTATGTTTAATATTTTGAAGGAGTTTACTGTTATCACTTCATTTAATTTCTCATCTATTAAATGCAAAAGCATCCAACCAATAGAATATAAAATTATTTTGTACACGGATTTTTCCAGTACTAGCTCAATTCTCAGCGCTTAAGTAATAAATGGTTCCAGGTTAGTCTACCCCATATATAGTGACTGAGGCCCATCGTGGAGTACTCTTTTTCCAACATTTATTAATTTATTTGTGTGTACACAGCATATGTATGGAGGCCAGAAGAAATCTTACTGGAGTCAGCTCTCTTTCTACTTTGTGGGATCCTGGGATTGAACTCAGCCTTGTGGGAAGCATCCTCACCCATAGATCCATTGCTGAAGGTCCAGAGTATGCTTTTATTGTGATTCTTGGTCCTCTCTCTCTCCCCCTCCCTCCCCCTCCCTCTCTTTCTCTAGGTTCCCCAGTAGTTATGTGATAATCATTATTTGGGACAAAGACAGTCATTGTATTTATTTACCTCTGTATTCCAGATACACAGAAAGATTTGGGGGAGTTAGTCAGGAGAGGGCTGTAATCATAGGCAAACTTGATGGTTGAGAGAAACATGTCCCAGAGTTGGAGACTTGACTACATTCTGGGCACTGTGGGTATACATTTTGTGAGGTAGACAGAACCTTGTTGAGGTCTAGAGTTCATGAAAGAGGATGTTTTGTTAAAGTAGCAGGTCTGGGAACTCTCACCTTCCCTGGCAGATTCCTGTTGGGTCTGACTCAGGGAAGAGTCTTCATGAGCCATGTCACATGAACTTGAAAGAAAGATTTTTAAAATGTGTGTGTGTGTGTGTGTGTGTGTGTGCGCATGTATGTATATGTGTGTATGTGTCTGCCTGCGTGTGTGTTTGTGTGTGTGTGTGCATGTGGGTATGTATGTGTGTGTGTGTGTATGTGTGTGTGTGTGTGTATATGTGTGTGTATGTGTGTATGTGTGCCTATGTCACATGTATGCAGGTACCTGCAGAGGCCAGAAGAGGGTGTCAGATCATCTGGGCTGGAGTTTGAGGAAGTCTTAAGCAGCTCAGTGTGGACTCAAGGAAGCAGAGTTGAGAAGCACAGAGACATTAACTATTGAGCCTTCTCTGGAGCCCACATATGAACTTTAAACAACAACAGCTTTAGTGTTGTTCAGAAATATCTCCCAATATTCATAGTTATTTTGATCTATATCCCTGCCAAAAAAAATTGAGATGACGACTTGCTGGTTTAGGGTACTATATGATGTCTTACAATATGTTTTTCTCATTACTTATTTCTCTAGAACCCCCGGTTACTGATGTCAGTGATGCTGAATGTCATCCTATGACATTGGTGCTTCCATTAATTCACAGAATAGATTTTACATGTCAGATACTTAGTGAATTACAGGTGGGGACAGATGAGGAACTTGTACCTCTTGGAGAACTCTTTCAGAAAAAGGGAATAAAGTTATAAATACAAGGCTAGGTAAAAAGTGAGTATTTATAATGAGAAATTATAAAGCTGGCAAATTCCATAGGTTAAAAAGTGCTAATTCAATTGCTCCTTGTCTAGGTACCAACATGCCCTCAGACATTCCAGAGTCACACGGCAGGAAGAGGAGTGTCTGAGGGGAAGTGCATGCAGAGGAAGCAAACTTTACTAATTGTAGTTGAAATGCCGACTGCTGCCCTGCACCCACCACCCCTACCACCCCAGAGAATAATAGAATTTTTTTCTGTAATGTAATTCACACTGAACACTCCTACAAACACCAGGTTACTTGCTAATTTCCCACCGTCATCTGTTGTCTCCTGATGGTATCTGGTGCCACCTCGGCCTTGTGCAGATAGATCATTTGTGGTAGAATTTTGGAAGCTGCTTACTGTTGCAACCAAGAAAAATGACAATTGTAGAAACATTGCTCAGGGTCCCTTCCAGGGTTTGGAAGATCAAATTGGACCAGATCCCCAAGCCTTCATTCCTGCAGTTTGGTGACTGTCCCTTTAGGATTCTGGTTTTACAGTTGAAGAAAGAAAAATGGGCTGTGCTGCCCTAGAGACTTCACAATTATGTAATGCAGTCCTGAGAGTGTTAGTCATGATCACTGTGACAAAGGGCTGGATAGACACACAGTGAATTTGCTTCTGAAACAATGGGAAGTTTAGGGAGTGTTTCTCAGAGGCGCTTGTGTAGAGCTGGCTTTACTTAACCAGTGTACTTGGTTGCAGGGGGAGAGGGTTCCAAGGAGATGGTGTGGAATGGTGGGGGTTGTCTGTGTGTTGACTGGGCCAGAGGACTGTAGGAAAGCAAGGATCTGAGATGAAATAAGCTGTTACAGGCGAAGTGATGTTGGAGTGGGTCTCCTGTACCTGAATCATCCTGGACCACAGTCTGTGACATGCCATGTGTTCTTTGATTTCTTAAACTTAATAGGCAGCAGCCACAGTTTCTCTTCCAGAGGGGGAGGGAAAGGAAACGGAGAGGGAGAGAGGATTTTAAGGATGACTTTTCTGGTTGGTGTAGGGAAGGGAGGAGGGTTAGGGACTACTTTCATGTGTGCACCATGTCAAAGACTGACGTTGTCTTTTCCAATAAAGACTTTCATGTCATTGAAAGTGACAGGTTTGTAGGAGCAACCTACAGAGAACCCTGTCTCAGTGGGTAACCTGCATGTGGGAAGTGCTGAGCAGAGGGTGGGGTGATGGCATGGACTTTGAAACTCAGCAGTAGTAGAACAGAACCCACTTGAGCATTAGACATGGTCATTCATCCTTTAGAATCTTCTGTTGTGACTGAAAATGGTTTTCTAGGATGGGGAGTGTGGCTTCATGCATTCTTCTAAAACCAAATAACAAAAAACCCACAGCAAATAAAATGAGATGATTACTAAAGAATTTGATAAACAGCAGGGATGTTTATCAAACGATGCAATAAGCTTGCATTGTTTCAGCATTAACTAATTTAAATATACTTGAATAGCCATAAATTAAATTAAGAAAATTGTGAGTCAAGTATGATTCATAGGCTTTTACTACATAAGATGGTGTATGAAAGGGATTGTATGTATTTTGGTAAGAAACTGAAAGTGTTTTGCATAAATTGGAGTAAACTAGTCTAAGAATTGGAAGCAGAAATGCTGATTGAATGACTTTCTGGTGGAAAGTTCAAAGTCATCTTTGATAGCACAAAGTTGTCTCTCTTTATCTTGGCTTGTGACTTCTGGGCTCTTTACTGTCTTGCGTAAAGCTTTCATTAGACAATAAAGGTTTTGTAGAGAAGTGACATATGCTTAGGACTACCATATATCAGGAAAGTGTCTTATTTCATAAAGCACAACAGTGGACAGGTAAAAATCTACAAAATTTTATGTTTCAGTTCAAGTGTATGTATAGACTAGGTTTGTTTTCACTCGGAGCACTCTGTGTCTTAATATTGAATTATAAATGGTGTTTCAACATAGGTGGAAAATGATTTAAACATGCTCTTCTGTAGATGATGCTCTGTCAAAACCCCTCATTAGAGAGGAGAGGAAGCCTTGGGGAAAAAATAGATAAAACTGGTTCAGAGTCTGAGGCAGGTGGTCAGTGATGCTCTTTGTGTTTTTAGTGGAGGCTGAAATGAGTAGAAGTGGATAATAGTCACCAAATTACATGTGGTCCCATGCTAATGAATGGGAACATGGGGATGGTGTTTGAAAACTTTTGGTGGAGGACTGTTGCCAGCATCCTTCATCAATGAGTAGATAAACTATGATATATTTGTGTATCTCCCTATTTTTCTTTCACCATCTGTAAATGTTAGAAACCTCTGACCTCATCTTCATGTCTATAATTTTCTCATTCTGAGAATTTGTTTTGAGACAGGGTTTCCATGGCTGGTCTGGAAACTCACAAGATATTTTAGAATGGCCTCAGACTCATAGAAATATGCCTGTTCTGCTTCCTAAGAGCTGAGATTAAAGGTGCAAGACACTCTGCCCTGCTTGAGAATTTTATATAGCATGTGGAGTCATAAAATGTGATCTTTTGGGGCTGGAGAGATGGCTCAGTGGTTAAGAGCACTGACTGCTCTTCCGGAGGTCCTGAGTTCAATTCCCAGCAACCACATGGTGGCTCACAACCATCTATAATGACATCTGGTACCCTCTTCTGTGTACATAATGTAATGACATCTGTACACATAATAAAAATCTTAAAAACAGTTATCTGTTAAACATATTTTTTCTTTTTCATCTAATGTGATGCTTATAAGATGTAGGCAACGTACCACAGATATTCACACTCTATTCTTTTTGTTAAGTGGTGTTCTGTGGAATGAGTGTGTGGGTTTGTATCATCCTGTGACCACTGCAGAACATTTGGTGGCTTGTATGTTTGGGCTATTATGCATAAAGCTGCGACAATTTTATACCATCTTTTGCTCAGATACAACAAATGGTGCACCAACATGGGTAAAATACACCCACAAAGCCATAGAAAGCTTAAAAACAGTCTACAGCACAGAAACGAAGACAAAAGCAGCTTCTGAATTGTGTCTCAAGTGGGCCGTGGTAACGAGACTGAGTAGTGTATGGGATTAAATTACAAAATGGCGTGTTTGCTGCATGCAATTTAAGCTGCAACAAGGCCGGTTCCTGAGCCTCAGTACATTGAGCAAGGAGCTGTATGGTGGATTTAAGGTTTCTTTATAAGGACATAAAGGAAACAGAGTCAAAGACTGATTCTTAGTAGCAGCAGAGTTTTCTTGGATCAGCTGTTTGCTGGAGGCAAGTAGAGGCATGCACGGCTTTTTAAAGAGAGGCTTTCTGACTTCATCCTTAGAGGCAAAACACTTGTGAGTGTTTTAAGAGGCCCTGCTGCCAAATACTTAAATGGAGTTAATGAGCAGCAGTTCTTTACTTGATGATTATATGGACCCTAAAATTCCTCAGGGTGATAATTGTGGGTCCTACCAGTACCTATGTTAAAAAGCCACCCTAGTGAAGCCTTTAATCCTTAGCCACACCTTGGCAGATTAAGAGTGTGGTTAGAAACAGAAAGAAATAAAGGGAGCTAGGTAGAGTCAGCTACCCTAGCAAAGCCTTTAATCCTTAGCCAAACCTTGACTGATTAAAGATGTGGTCAGAAACAGAAAAAGATAAGAAATATACAGTAAAGACAGATTTTTTTTTTTTAAAAAAACAAACCTCTAAATGGTTTAGAGTGTGTTTGAAAATATACATAGGCTTAAGGGAGAAAAGAAAAAAGGATAGAGAAAGTCCTTAAAAGAGAAATAGAGTAAAAAAATGAGCCATGTAAAGATGAAAATTACAAAGAGTGTCTGGATACCGTGTGTTATTGTCTTGTCTTTCAGTTTTTTGACTGAAAATGAAGTAGTTAAAGCTTCTAAAAGACATTTGATTATAGATGCTACTGAATTAATCCAATATAAATGAGTTGACTTTAAAATTGAAATCAAAAGATGTGCTACTTTGGAGAAGAAGTTTTTATTTTATTTCCACAGAAAAGGAGAGGCTGTGGATTTATTCCTGGATAAAGAAAATAAAGTTTGATAGAGGAAGACCCCCTGAAAAGTCTTCAATGAAAACGGATGGCCCAAATGACTCATCATTTCAGAGCAATTCTGTTATAGTTTCCTCTGAGCTCTGCATCCAAAACAACTTCTAGAAGACTAGCTGAGATGACCTAGCCTTAGATATTACTCCACTAAAGACTTGTCCATAGTCCTAAATTTTTCTTTGAATCCCCATGGGATTGCCAGCACCCCCATTCAGCAGAAAGTAGCCTAGGGAACTACACTCACATTCCTCAAAAAATGGATTGTGGATATTTATGTTTGTTTACATGTTGGTTATAAGTCATTATACATAATAAAAAAGAATATTAGATTTAGGGTTCTTCTTGTTTTAAAAATTAAAAAAAGGGAAATGTAGTGGGATTGTGTTCTGTTCCATTGTAAATAATTGTCCCTCATACTAGTTTAATAAAAATGCTGATTGGCCAAAGACAGACAGGCAGTATAGGCAGGGGCTACCAGACTAAAAAACACTGTGACCAGGAAGAATAGAGCACAGACAATGCAGAGTCACCAGAGAAGCCAACAGGTACAGAGGACAACTATGCTGCTCTGAGAAAAGGTACAGAGCCACATGGCTGAACAAGATAAGAATCATGGGTTAGTTTAAGGGTAAAAAGTTAGCAAATTACATACTTGTGCCCCAGGCCAATCAGCAAGCAGAGCGTAATTAATATAAGCTTGTGTGTAATTATTTGAGACTAAGCATGGCTGAGAGTGGGTCAAAACTTCTGTACTAGGCCCAAAAGTCTGGGTCAGGACCTAATACAACAATAACCTGCAACTCTGACAAAAATCTGTAGGAGTATATTTGCTAGGTTGTGTGACTGTGTGCTTATTCTCTAAAGGCATGGCCAGCTATTTTCCAGGGTGCTCATAGCATTTTGCTTCTTATCAGCAGTATGTATTTGAGAGATCCCATTTCTTTGCATCCTCGTGAAGATATGATAGCTCATTGTAATCTTAAAAAAAAAAAAACAAAAAAAAAAAACCAAACAAACCCAAACCTTTGCTTTATTATTGTGATGGATCTTCTGTAGTCAAGCACAGCATCTTAGACATTTGTGTTGTGAGATATATGTATGTGTACATGCTTGTGTATATGCATGGGCATACATATGCATGTATGTGTAGAGGAAGTCAGAGGCTGACATTGAGGTGTCTTTTTCTGTTACACTTCATTATATTTTTTGAGACAAAATCTCTTTCTCTTTGTGAACCTAGGGCTTGCTTTTTCTGCTAGATTCAACAGCCAGCAAACCCCTAGAAACTTCCTGTGTATGTCCATAATCTTCCTTCTTACAGATATGTATAACTTTTCTACATGGGTGCTAGGAATCTGAACTCAGGTTCTTGTGCTTGGGTACCCAACACTTTACCTACTGAGCCATCTCCACAGGTCCAATTTTACCCACTTTTGAACATAGTTTAGTGGCATTAAGTGGAGCCTCATGGTTATGCATCCATCCCTACCATCCATCTCTGAGACTTTTTCCTCTTCTCCATCTGGAACTCCTTATCCATTAAGCACAACAGTTCTCCATGGCCTGTGGAAGCCACCAACTACTTTTTAATCTCTATGTACTTGATTAAAGCCACTGATGTATGAAGATTTGTTCCAGCCCTTGCTTTCAGTATTTTGAGTAGATACCTTCAAGTAGAATTGGTTACTCACATGGAAACTCAATGCTTAGCTGTTTGAAGACTTGTCAAACTGTTTTCCACAGCAGCTGTGTGGGTTCACACTCCACCGGCAGTGCACAGGAATCCTGTTTTCTCCACCAACACCAACTTTCTGTTTGTATTTTGTTTTTAATGAAGATGTCCTGATGGGTGGGAATTAGTGTGGTGTGGATTTTGGATTTTGATAACAATATTGCAGATGAGCATCCTTAGCATAGTGCATTATCACTAGAGTCCCTCAAAGCTTTGCATGCTGATCTTGGCCAGAAGGTAGGGATATAATTCTCAATTTCTTCACGTCATGACCCAGGCTTGTGCTCGCTCAGGGTGATGCTACTGTTACTTCATTATCCCTGTGACATGATGAACATTTTTCTATCACTGCATAGGTTTGGACAATGATTTGAAGTACCAGATTTGTTTGGTGAGTTCAGTTACCTTTTTGTGAGGCTGGTAGATTGAGGGAAAACTGTTACTTCCAAGGGCAGATAAGCAATTGTTACTGTTATTCTTATGGTGGTAAAGACTGGGAGGAGGAAGAGGAGGAGGAGGAGGAGGAGGAGGAGAAAGATCTACTTACTAACTATTGAATCTTCTGGAACTATCTAAAGGGTGGCTGTAATAAATAAAACATCAAATTATTTGTGTGTGTGTGTTTATAAACGCATATGTGAGTGCATGGGACCGTGTAGGTCCCGGGGTTTGAACTCAGGTTGTCAGGCTCAACAGCAAGCCACTTTACCTGCTGAGCCATTTTGATGGCTTTTAAAATGAAAAATTGTCTATGAACAGAACCTAGCAACTGTGACGAGAAAGTTGAGACATATTATGGTATGATAATAATTTTCAAATTTGGAGAGAAAGGTAGCCACTTAGGCAGGCTTGCTAAGAAGAATAGCCCTTTGAAGAGTTTCTGACAGAGGCATGTGGTGGCACGTATGTGTAATCTCAGCTGGTAATATACAGGGGAGGGCACTACCCTTGGGGGTCTTTAAAAGGACACTTCTTTAATCTCTGTAGCAGATTTGCCATTAGCCAATGCTTCAGGGAGCCTTGCAGACCCATCTAGGGAAAGCCCTGCAGTGACTCGTCTTGGCATGTGTGCGCCATTGCCTGTCAGGGGTCCATGGAGGCAAGGGACAGTGGACAGGAAGTTCATATATACTTTGAGGCAGAGAAACAGGGAATTGTCATGGATGTGTTGGAGAATTTAAAACCCTGGGAACAGAAATATGTAGGCATTTTAGCATGATGGTGCTTTCGTGGCCTGTGACTTCTCTCTAATAACTCTCAGTCCCATGCATGCTTTGTCTAGTAAAGCATTTTAGACAGAGATGGAGGGATGCAGCAATCCCACCGATTAGGGTATGGAGAGAGGGATGCTAGCTTCTCTGTTCATTGTCACATTGTTTACAACAGAAAGATAAGAAAACAGCCTAGTGCCCATCAATAGGTGAGTGGATTTTAAAATGTGGTATAGAGAACTATTCAGGCTTAAAAACAACCTCCCCGCTAAGTTCTGTCATTTGTCATAGGTTTAGACATTAAGCTAAGTGACACAAACCACACAGACTGACAAACACCTTAAGGTTTCATGGCTGTGTGATGTCTCAAAACTCACAAAAGTAGAGAGCCAGATGGTGGGGATCACTGACAAAGCCAGGCTGCTTGGCCAGCCAGTGCACAAAAGGATCCCACCTCTTCACCACTTAACAGCAGAACCATATTTGCAGGCAAATGGATGGATTTGGGGAATATCCTCCTGAGCGAGGTCTCATAAACCCAGAAAGATAAGCAGGGGATGTACTCACTCACTAGTGGACTCTAAACAAACAAACAAGAAAAAAGCAAAGAATACTCAAGCTGCAAACCACAACCACTGAACAGCCTAGGATCAGAAACATCCTGGACTGACTCCTTGGATCCCACTCCCCCTAGAGGAACACCTGACTCAGTCTTGAGGTTGCAGGGAGAAAACTGGATCTGCCAGGAGTGGAGGCTGAACTAAGCAATGTTGGGACAGTGAGACTTTGGGACCACTTGCTGCCTACCCAGAGAGGGGATGGGGAGATGTGGAGAAGAGAGAATGACCTGATGTGGTGGGAGGGGGAAGGGACCTTGAATAAGGATATACAAGGATAGAAAGTGTGACTTCTTTGTTCATAATAATAATAAAAAAATATAAAAAAAACAAGAGCCCTTAATTTTATTGATGTCTTTAATTGCTTTTATAGTCTATCTGATTTATTTATTCTGTAATGATTTTTATTTGCTTCCTTTTGTTAACTCTGTGTTTAATCTGTTCTTTTTTTCTGCTCAAGTTATGAGTAGGTTATTTATTTAAGGTATTTTGATTTTCTTACCCTGGACATTGGCAGAAATATACATACTGCTTTCAATTGCTTTTGTTGTATTGTGTGAGCTGAGCATGATATATTTTTTTCTTATTCCTCTCCAAAAATTTTTCATTCTTTTATAAAGTCTTTTACTTATTCATTGATTCTTAAAGAGTAATTTTAAAATTTCTGTATGTTTGTGAATATCAATATTGTCTCACTAGCCTTTCATGTCATTGCTTTTGAAATATATATTTTATAAGATTGCACCAGTATCTTGAGTTTTGGGGGCACTATATCATTTATTTTGGATCACTTTTTTGTACATTTGAAAATAAATTTCTTTGCCAGTTTAAAAAAAACAACAAAAAACAAAAAACAAACAAACAAACAAAAAAGCAGAACCATCACCCTGGCTTTTCTCTTAGGCCCTGGGTGGAGACTATTTCCTTCTGCTCATGTGCTCTGAGCTGGTTCCCAGTTCCCTACACCCCAGTTTTCCCATTTGTTATAACCTCCCTCTGTCTCTGTTCTAATTAGGTTTACTCTATTTCAAACCTTGAGTGTGAATTTTAGGGGTTGGGAAGATAGTGGGGAGCAGGACAGTTTTTAAGGAGACAGAGTCAGGAAGATCCTCTGTCTGGCCAGTTTTCAGGGAGTGCGAGTTCCTGGCCCTCCTAGGTCATATGTGTAGACTGTGTCATCACCAACCACCCTTCATACCGCGGCAACAATGCACGGGGCTGCCTAGTGCTTATTAGAAAAGCGAATGTAAACCAGGGGCTGCCTATACATTGTTGCCCTGCCCCATGTTTCAGGAGATTGAGTGCATGTACATCCTTGTTTCCAGATAACTGCTTCATTGTGGGGCAGCTTAGACTCCACAGGGGCTTCCAGTGGCCATCATGGCTCCCCAAGACAGGTCGGAGTCTGAGCACTTCCATCGCCTGGCTCTCATTCTTTCAGCAAAGCTCCTTGGCCAGAGGGACAGGAATAGCCCACCCCATGGCACCAGAGGAAGCAGATGAAATTAAGATTGTTGTTCTTAGCCTCTGGAGTAGGCTGTTCAGAGGAGGTCATTCACAATAAGCAGGCTGAGGACAGCCTTGACAATGATTTTGATTTTGCTGCATTAAGGTTAAATGTTTCACAGTTTATATATATGAGTTTTAATTCAAAATCATCCACCTCAGTTCCTTCAATTTCTCACTGGAAGAACTCTACAGAGCATCTGGCTCCGAGCTTGCCTGCTGGTCCTGTACCTGGCAGAGAGGAGGTGCTCAGAACCAGTAACTGAGGCCTTTCATGACATTTAGTCTTAGTTTTACAGCTTTCACAGAAGGTCTAGATCAGCTAAAGAGTGTCCTCTCCCATGTGTTTCCCTGACGGGAGGGGGAGACAGACCAGAAGTGATTGTGGAGAGGAGGAAATCAAGATGCCGTGGAGCACACAGCATCCCCATGGTTTTCCCTTTCCTCTCTGTTACCTCTCCTCTCTTGCTGCTCTGCCTGCTACCAGCAAATAAGATTTTTTGGGCATGCTCATAAGTAACGTGTGGGTGGGAGGGACCTTTGACTTGTGTGTGCCCTGTAAGGATCTCAGAGGGAAGCTTATGCTGGAGTACAGAGCCTGTACTGGTGCCTGAGTTAGGAGCCTGGCCTGGTCACTTGAAACCCTGTTGACCTGGGTCCTCTGCTGGGAATGTTTGGATTTCCCTGTCGCCCCTCACAGGGCACCATTCATGCTTCGCTCTACATGAACTCTTGGCTGGAGCTGGACTTTGTAGGTGAGAGTCCTCTGGAGCCTTGCCCTTCCTGATGGTCTCATTTTGTATTATAGCTGCTGTAACCAGACCAAAGTGGAGAGGCAGTTGGATGAGTCTAGGGTGTGGAGGGCGTTTCTGCTCTGTGGTTATGGGGCTGGTGTACATCTGTCAACTGTGTAAAGAAACAGCAGCAGCAGAATAGCAGGAGGCTGTGGTTTTGTGAAAGTTGGTGAGGATATTAGTTCTGCCTCTGTCCAGGAAGTGGCATTCCTAGTCAGTGTAGAATAGAAGAGGCTGGACCATGGGCTGCCTGGGGAGTTCCAGCAGATAAGACCTTGGAGAGCCTTTAGAATAGTATCTGAGCAGAAATTGGGGAATTCCCATATGCACATATAAGCTTTGTCATATGTTTGCTGAAGAGTCATATGTTCAGTTTAGCCTAACCTCGCCATCCCTGACTAGAATACAGAGGTATATTCATATAAATAAAATAATAATAAAAACTTTATAATTTTTTATTAAAAAATGATGATTTTTCTTTAATTTTTAAGATGAGGTTTTGCTGTCTTGGCCAGTTTCGGCTAGAACCTTGGCAGTTCAAGCCAGCCTCCTGTCTCAGTCAGTCTCACGGGTGACTGGGACTTCAGGTATCAATTAACTCCTTGTCTGGCCATATAAAGTTGGTTTTAACATATAACATGCTTTATTCTCTTTGGAGAATAACTTTCTCCAGCCCTGCCCCAATCATTAATACCACTATAATTGAATAATAAAACAGAAAAAGTAAAGAGGCTTATTTCCTCTTTCTGGAAAGAAAAACATCCTGCATATCTCTGGGAGGTAGCAACTGGTGATATATTGCCTACCCACAGGCAGGCCTGTTTCCCTCAAGCCAGTCCAGCACCTTTGTTTAAGATATTTTCTCTGACAGTGAAACTCCTGACTGTTGCTCTCTATAGTGAATTTAATTTTCCCCCCAACAGTTTACTTGTTCAATAGTTTTGTTGTATTGCTGACCGGGCCCCCTGTGTGAATGTAGACTTGCCTGTTCGGGCACAACTCAGCCCTTCTCTGCTTTGCAGTCAGAACACAGCTGCTCACGTCAGCTCCCTTTCTCCACGCCTCTTGCCAAGTGGTCAGGTCGTACATTTGAAATACAGTTAGCTTTATTGCTAGTGTCTGTACTCCACCTTGGGTTCTCCCACTGTCCTGGATGGTTTTATTTTAACTATATACACTAAAATAGTCTGTGTGTATTGTAGAGTTCTGTAGGCCTTGGCAAAAACAGTCTTACACCAAGAGGCTCCATCTGCTTCCTGCTTTTCTTATATCAGTCTATTGCAGCCAGACCCCCTTGTTGTTCCCAGTGCCTAACAAGTACTATTCTATTTTTCTTTTCTGTTTTTGATTTTCAAGACAGGCTTTCTCTGTGTAGTCCTTGCTTTCCTGAAACTCGCTCTGTAGACCAGGCTTGTCTCAAAATCAAAGATCCCTTTGCCCCTGTCTTCCAAGTGCTGGGGTTAAAGGCATATGCACCACAACCTGTTTTTCTGTCTGTAGTTTTCCTTTGTAAAGACTGTACTATATGCCAAATCATATAATAGGTCGCCTTTTGCACTTTTCAAAATGCATTTGAGATTCATATGTGTGTGTTGTGTGTGTGTGAAACAGAGAGAGATAGAAAGAGGTAGATAGAGATAGAACGGTTGCTTTATCTCACTGAGTAATAGTTCCTTGTGTGAATACCACAGTTAAATATTCATCTGTGGAAAGCCCAGGTTTGTACATGAAGTTGCTTTAAATATTTACATTCTGATTTTATGTGAACACAGGTTTTTAATGGCTATACTGTGGAGTTATATTGCTGATATCATCAGCTATATTTGTTGTTACACATATCACAAAGCAGATCTCCCAAGCAGCCGTATCCCTTAGTGGTTCCAATGTCCATAAGAGAGTGACTCTAGTTGTCCCACATGTTTACTGGTTCAGTGTCAGACTTGCTTTGTTTTAGCTCTCCTGTGAGTGTGTGGTAATATTTTATTATGTGATTTATTTTCTTTTTTAAATGGGGCCTGGCTCTGTTGCTCAGATTGCTGTCCGACTCCTGCATGGGATTAGTCTCTCTGTATTAATCTCTTGACAGTTGGTCTGCAGCTTCCTGTGACATGCTTCTCCAATCAGTGGGAGCAAGCACTGTTGGAGCATGCCCACCATCATGCGCCTTCTTAGATTAGGTGTCTGTGAAGACGTATTTCCCTCTCCTCCATTTTATAGTGAGCTGCTTGTTTTTGTGTTGATTTGTATGAGAAGTCTTTACATAGTTTGGGTACGAGTTTCTTTTTAGTATATGATTTAGAAGTATTTTCCCCTCGGCTGTGTCTTGCTGTTTTCGTAACATTAGCCATGGTTCTTGATTTTTTTTTTAAAAAAGAAGCGAATCTAGTTTACTGAGTTTAACTTTTAAACAATCGTTACATGTATTTTGTGTGTCTGTTACTGCTTCAGTGTGTGTGTGCTTCAGTGAGGGTGTAGATGTTAGAGGACCACTTTCAGGATTCAGTTTTCACCCCACTGCTGAGCTATTGGGTTTGAACTCATGTTATCAGGCATAGCGTCAGGCTCAGTTACTAGCTGAGCTATCTGGCTGACCCTAAATTTTCTTTTTATGGGTCATGTCTTTGGTGCTGTATCTCTTTGCCAAACATAGGGTCCTGCAGATTTTCTTCTTAAAAATCTACAGTCTTGCATGCTCATTGACATCCATGATGCTATGGAGTTAAATTTTGGTGAACATGAGGTATATGCAAACTATCTTTTGAATATATGTGATTCAGTGTTTCATCACTATTTGCTGAGTAGATCATTGTTCCTTTACTTAGCTGATATTGTAATGTGTAATTATAAAACATCACCAATACTCAGAGACTGGAACTTTTGCTGGATTTCACTGCCGATGTTAAAAATATACCCTGAGGTTACTTAAGATTTCAGTCCTATGGTGTACTCAGCCTGTTTGTCTAACATGCCTTTAAGTGAACAATGTAATAACCTTGACCCTTGTTCCATTTTTATTAAAAAAATGGATTCTCTTTAAGCACCCTGGAACACATTGTGCTTGTAGGACTTGAGGGGACAGAATGATAAATAGTTCTGTTGGACACAGGTTATATTTTGTACTGATGTGCAAGTGTAGATCTCTTTATTACTACTTACTTTTCTTTATCTCTTGACATGATGGGTTTTTTTCCTTCTCCATGAGTGGTTTGGTACCTATAGTACTAGGACCAGGGTAGATCCCGATAAAGCTTGCCTGACTTCTGCAATAGGCAGGCTCTGAAGTTTCCTGTGAACTTGGCCCAGTTTACATAGAGCTCTGTCTTGTTAGCCAGTGAGAAGTTGTTGAAGATAAACATCTGAAAAGGGCCCAGATTTCAGTGAACTTGCCCCTTGAGTTCTCAGCATGCTTTACAGAAGAGTTCTCCTGTAGCTACTAGGGCAGAGGCATGCTTTCACCACTTACATTCCAGGCTCATGATCCAGCTAGCTCATGGGCTCGCTTTCTTTCTCTCTCTGTCAAGAGGAGGCAGAAGGTAGTCACTGAGTTGTATAGCTCTATACCTTTGTACTGAACTAGGAAATCATTATTTTGTGTATTTATTGGTTGGAAATAATTATGTCAATATAAATTCAATGAGCGTTGGTTAAAGGATTTCTTTATTTACCATTTATTGTAGTATCCCCACATGGCCTTTTCCACTCATTTGAAAATGGAGGAAATGTTATGACCCTAAGAGAATCAAGTAATATTACTGGGTAGAGAGTGTATGTTTATGAAAACATTTGATAATATTGCTATTATACTAATTGTGAAAAAAAATAACTTTCCTGTCAAGGTTTCATCAGGGGCCAGTGTTATGTTATGATAACGTGTATACTCTGTGTGGCATTGGATGGCGATGGGTGATAGGCCTCTTGCCCCACGTGGCACCAGTGGAAGGCAGCGTGGCAGGAGACACTTAGACAGGGCCCATGTGGAGAGTCTTTATTATTATGTATAGAAAGAAATGAGATAAATGGAGAGAGAGAGAGGAAGAGAGAAGGGGGAGGGGTCAGGAATTGAAGAATGCACCTTCTGGCAGGATGGAGAGAAGGAGGAATGGGAAGAGAGAAGGGTCAAAGGTGGAGAGCCTTTTTAAACAGAACTTGATGTCGGGCTGGCTAATTGCCGTTGGCCAGCTGTGGTTTCAGGGACTAGGACAGAATCCTAACAGCCAGACTTATTGCCCAAGCAAACCAACAGGACTATTCTAGCCACGTACTCTTAGCTAGCCATTCTTCTGAGACTGCTGGATTCTCTGGCTTTCTTTTTAAAAAGATATTTTTAAAGATGTATTTATTTATTATATATAAAACATTCTGCATTCATGTACATCTGCACACCAGAAGAAGGCACCAGATCTTATTACAGATGGCTGTGAGTCACCATGTGGTTGCTGGGAATTGAACTCAGGTCCTTCCTCTGGAAGAGCAGCCAGTGCTCTTAACCCAAGAGCCATCTCTGGCTTGTTTTTATGTCAGCATCCTAAATCATTCTTTGTTTTTCTTATATTCCTTCCTTCCCTCCCTCTCTCCCATCTTTCTTCTTTCCTCTTGTCTTTCTGTATTCTGACTTCATAGTGAGGGTCCAGGACAAAGTGTTGGACCCTAGTCGAAACAGTCTTCTTAGTGATATAACTTTGTCTTTTGAGAGTTTTGAAGAGAGGAGTCTCTAGGGGCAGAGAACAGTGGACAGTAAGCACAAGGAGAGGAAATGGGTTGCCAGCATCCTTCCAGACTGTTAGCTTCAAGTCTGACAAGTGGGTTGTGGTCATGAGGTGTTTGTGAAGCTTACCACTTAGAAGTCTAAAGAATGGAAAGGTGTCATTTTGGGGGTCATTCAGGATTGGCCATTCTAAGTATGTATTGTGTATGAAGTCACCATGGAATTTTTACGGTGAGTTAAATATTTTCTATTGTCCGGAAGGAGGGAATATGGATTAATATGCAGCTTCTGGATGGAGGCAGCCTTGCTCACTTATTTGTCATGAGTCATGTTTTCCTGTAGAATTAAGGAAGGGAGGAGGAAGGACAATATGACATCGAATCATTAGCTCATTAGTCTACTGTCAGGGAAAGTGAAGGCAGAGAAGAGGATGTACTGGCCTTGGATTTTTAGCTGTTATATAGGAGGGTTGACTTTTGTTCTCTCCCACCCCCCACTCCACTAGAAGGAATGCTCCTTAACTCCCCCCTCCCCACACCCCACCCTATCCCCTTCCCCACATTCCCATCTAGCTCTTCTCATTCTCTTCATAATAATAGAGTCTTTCCATCTAGACCCAATCTAAGTGCCTCCTGTCATACCCCCGCCTTCCACTGAGCCCACATGGAGCATGACCCCTGTCTCCATTCATCTGCCAGCCATACCCAGTAAATGCAATATCATATGGTAACACAAACCTTGGAGCCTCTAACAGTTATCTCTTAGTGGGGCTTTGTGTTTTCAAAGAAAGTTGTTCTGGTGTTGTTGAATCTCAGAAAGATTATGCTGGCATTGAAATTTCACTTGTCCTATGACTGAGAGGTAATGAGACAGTGTTCTTTAGTACACACTTGAGTGATGTCCTTTATTGGAGTACAGTGGGACATTCTCAGCTTCATTTGAAAAAAAGAAGAGAACTTTGTCTCCTTTAAACTGCATATTCTCTTGGAATTTAGACCAATCTGAATTTGATCCATTTGCCCTTAAGTCGTTGTCTTGATTACTTTTCTGTTGCTGTGACAAAGCACCATGGCAGCAACTTATAGGAGAAAGCATTTAATTGGGCTTACAGTTGCAGAGGGTTGGAGTCCATGATTGGCAGGAAAGGTGGTGGTGTCATGAACATCTGAGAGCTTACATCTTGATCTGCAAGTACAGGCAGAGAGAACCAACACATAACATGTCTTTTGGAACCACAAAGCTCACCCCAGTGCCACACCTCCTCCCACAAGGCCACACCTCCTCCCACAAGGCCACACCTCCTCCCACAAGGCCACACCTCCCAATCCTTCTCAATTAATTTCATCAAATAGGTACCAAGTGGTCAAACAAGTGAGTCCATGGGGCCATTCACATGTAAACCACCACAGAAATTAAAACTTCTCAGGAAATGATGGATATTTTTTTTCTTTAATTGATAAGGTACCATTTACCAAATATTTTTATTTTCTAAATTAATCTAACCATTAATTTCTCTCCTAATGTAATAATGTATTACCTGAGAATCCTTGCTTTGTATGTTCTAAGGCTAAGTGCTCTCTCATTAGCTAAAGAAGATTAATGCCAAGACCCTTCAGATAAAAAAGTTTGTGAATGTTCCTGCTATTTTATACAACAATGTGTGGTGTCTGTATAGATTTTCACAATCCTTACATAATCATACTGGAGCATGAAGCCAGGGCTTTGGGCATGCTAGGCAAGCACTGTGCCACTGAGCTATCCCTTTAACCCTCTGTATTTAGAGATAGAGTCCTGCTTTGTAGCGCAGGCTGGCCTGGACTCACTGTGTAAGCTAGGCTGGTTTGAAACTTGACGTCCTATGTATGGCTTCTGCCTCCGTGATGGGATGCTAAGAATGCATCCACCATATGCTTTAAATCATCTACTTGTAATACTTAATGCAATATGAATGCTAGTTAAATAGTTATTATATAGGGAAAGATGGCTAGAAGGAAGTCTATCCATGTTTGTGGCGACCCAATTTCTTGCTGAATATTTTTCATCCCTGGTCTGTTGAGTCTATAGATTCTGATCTGGAACATATGGAGAATTGACCATATTGTCAGTGCAAGGGCCTGAATTTGAGTCAGAGTCCACTCCCCCTATTATTCTTTTGTACAGGATTTTACACATATCACATGTGTGTTTTGATAGGGGTTTGGTTGTGTTTGTTATTTTGACTTGAGCAAATCTGGATGCAGAGAAGACTCATTACTGCTGTAACAGGTCTCCCACTCCAGGCAGTGGTATCCTGCTTGAACAGGGCGCTGTGGCCCCAGGAAGATCCTCCAGTGGCTGGCCAGCAGAACAGGCTTGTGTTTGTTGCAGTTTGCTTTGTTATGGAAACACAACCTCTCTCTTACTGGCCAACCCCAGATGCTACAGTTCTTAGTGATTTATTTACTTCAGATGTTTTGGTGTATGTTTTTCTAGGTTGTCTATACTCATATCTGTGCTCAGAGATTAAGGTCCTTTCAAGGAGAACTTGGGGACTTGTTTGTCTTAGCTTGTTGAATTTGGCTTAGAAGATTTAGGTAAGCTAAATACTAAGTAAAAACTTTGTGAGTTCTGAGTCTTAGGAGGTTCATGTTTAGGCTGTGAACCTATGACAAAAAGCCTCTGTTCTTCCTGTGTTCATCATTTCTATTTGTTTATCACTGTAAAGATAACACTCCAGGGGCTGGGACATGGCCCAGTGACTCTGTGCTTGCTCAGTGTTACTGTAGTGCCCCTGGTTCCATGCCCAACACTGGAAAAAGAAAAACAAGGAAGAAGAATATTGTTGTGGCTGGCATGACCTCTGCACACTTACCAATGAACACATTCCTCACTTGCGTGGTTGGTGAGCCTAAAGCATTGAGACTGAGGGGAAAGTTAGATTCTGAACAATCTTCTACCTCTGTGAATGTGCAGGTCTGTTAATTAGCTTCATAGATTGCACCACTCCATAATTACAGCTTCTGTTGATAGTCAGCTTGTCAATGTGGGACTCCTGATGTACTGACAAACTAGATCATTGTGTGTGCTTGCTTTGTTCTCATGTGTCAGCCTGGCCTGAGGCCATCTGTCCTTTTCCCCTTCCTTTCTTATTCCAAGTATCTCTTGGTGAATCGGAGTCCTGAATGGTTCATATTGCTCGGTTTGTTACACTCCCTTGTTTTTCCTCTCTTGGTGTTGTGGTTACATTCTCTACTCTCCCTTGCAGTCCTTTCTGGCTAATCTCTTTATAGCACATCAAGGTAATATTTGGGAAATACTAGAGTGATGCCATGGCTCATTCTGTGTGTACTCCAATGATATGGGAGAAACTGTTGTGTTCCATTTTTTGCTGACTGTTTATTACTCCTCACAGTTTTATTGACTGCCACATGTCACATGTCATAAGTGGGAAAAATACAGAGAGAAGAGAGTTCATAGTTTCCTGGGCATGAACTGGGAAGGAGAAGCCATAATTGCAGTTGTAAGCCTTTGAGAGTCTGTATGGGGGCTTATTCTTGTTAGCAATGAGAAGTGGCAAAGGGCTGTTACAATCAGTCATCAAAATGATAATACAACACTGAAAATAGTCTTGATGGAAATGGAACATGCCTTCTGTTTACTAATTAGCTGAATTATAAATCTTCAAATGCTTCATTCAAGCAAGAAGCCATATAATTTTTTCATTTTTTTTCTAAGCAAGATTTGGGGCTCCTGATCCCATAACCATGGGGTAGCCAATGATACAAAAGGAGTCTACTCTGATATTGGTGGTCTGATACAGGAGCAGAAACTATTCATTTAGGTTTTGTATATTCTTTCAGGTAATGAAACATACAGCCTCTCCTAATTTGCCTTTCCAGGATGGTGTCTGCATGTATGGAGAAATGGGGTTTGGAGATGAGAACCTCTGATTTATGTCACACCTCAATGCGCTTCTCTATGCTTGCTCTAGGTGGGCTGTAAAATCATTTTCTTTCAGCCATGTCAGAGCGCAGTTGTTGTCTGAGCCAACGTTGCTTATACTTCTCAGTTTCTTTGGATACCTTTCTGGAGCCCTGAACATCGCCATCACACCTTCCATTCATCTGTGGTTTGGTGGTCACCTCGGTAACCCTTCAGTCCTCTCAGGACCACCTGCTTATTTGGCAGGACCTGCTATTTGTTAATGCACTTCTGGATGTATTTCTGGTGGGCTTCTGGAACCATCCATACCACAGCTGGCTGGGGAAGCTGTCTGCTCTCCTCCCCAGTCTGTTCGGCTTCCTTGTATGTAATCTGCTTTGACAGCCTCCAGGAATGGTGTCAGAGCAGCCTCTCCACATTATAGCATCCAAATCCCACTCACTCCTGGACTTCTCTGTTGTAGGAGATTTCCGGCCCTGTTTGTGCCAGAGGTTTGGACCTTGCCTGTGGTGACTTTCCCCTCCCAAAGAAATGAATCAGATACTTATATTAATTTCATACTGTTTGGCCTATGTCTCAAGTATGTTACTAGTTAGCTCTTTTATCTTAATTTAACCCATTTCTAGTATTCCATCTGCCACATGGCCCGGCCCGTGGCTCATCTGGATTCGTTACATGTTTCCTCCTCGGGGATCAGAAGGAGACTGGCTAACTCTGCCCTCCTGCCTGTCTGTCCTCTGATCCTCCACCCACTTCTATGGTGCTCCACATAGGCCAAACCAGTTACTTTATTTACAGCATACAGAGAACATTTCCACCATACTTCTCTCTGCTTTTCTGATGACAATCTGAGCATTTTGGCAGCCTGGGTTCAGAAAAGGGCCACTGGGACTTGGGACGTACCTATTCTCATTTACCTGGGGACTATATTCCTAATTCTAAATGCTTAGCAAAGACTTATTAAGTAGTAAGACCACAGGATGCTATATATTGGGGAAAGATACAGACTTAAGAGTGGGCAGTATAGTTCTCATCATCAGTTCTGATTCCAGCCTATCCATTGTCTCACAGGAAAATGATTAAGGTGAAATGTATTAGAAATTACATTAAGGTTAATGTAAAGTTAATGGCAGTGACCTTAAGAATTAGAGCAATGAAGAGTTAACAAAACAAAACAACCCACAATGTATAGTTCAACTTTCTTTGGACCACTGGCTCCAAAGAAATGGAGACTTTTTTATAATTATGAAAGCTTGATCTTAGCTTAGGCTTGTTTCCAACTGTCTCTGAAATTAGCCCATTGGTATTAATGTACATTCTGTCACATAGCTCGTTACCTCTCTTCAGTTCCCATTTTCTTGTGTCTGGCTGGCAAAATCACCCATGCCAGATTGTTCCCAGAGTTCCTCTCCTGCCTAGCTGTGGACCATTCACCTCTTTATTAAACCAATGGAAAGGTGCCTTAGGCAGGTGAGGAAGGGCAGAGACACATCTAAACACAGAATACAAGAAGATTATCCCAACGCAGATGTCCTTTTCTAAGAGTGTTCCTTGAGATTCTAGAGATTATTTTGCAAGGATGCGGTCTGGGGTGTGGCAGTGGAGGCAGTGGGGTAACCTGAGAGTCTAAGCTGACAGAAACATAAACGTGACTTGGAGAGATGCACCAGGAGGGCTCATGGCAGTTAGACTAGGCCCCAGATTCAGATTCCAACGTTCACACTTCTCCCCACTCACTCTCTGCTTCTTACAAAAGGCAACTACTTGTGTATAAGTTTGTCTCAAACTTGATGTCAACAACAAACAACAGTATGAAGTGTGTCGCTAGCACAGCAACAGGGCCTGCGTGTTGTCACTATAGTGCTGCTGTGCGCTCTGAAAGGCCTGTGGAAGAGCCATGCCCGTCTCTGTCAGAGCAGCAGTTTTCCTGCTCAGACTTCTTCATGCCAGGAGGGACTCAGCTGTGTCCCATTTGCCATTCCATTTTAATCTTTCTTTTGAGATTTCATGGCCACAATTCCTACTGTAGTGCATTCTGGGAATGTAGAGATCAAGAGACTGCTGAAGCTGAACTTTCCCTTCGTTTTTCCTGTTGGACTTGAGGGGTCAGTCAATGCCAGGGCTGCTCTGGTGCCCATGGGGACTGACCACACAGTGTGACATCTACGCCAAGCCACTGTGCACATATGTTGGCCATCTAACTCTATCGTTCTCCTGAGTCACTGCTTATATATTGGCCCTCCCGTGGGCTGGGGAAACCCTGGATCCTCAAGGGGATGCACTCCACAGACCCATTGAATGTGCAAGGGATGAAGACCTCAAGTCCACAGCACCTGGATTTGCTTCACTGCTCAGGAACTTTAGACTTAGTTTCTTTCCAGAACCACTTCTGAACACTGTTGAGGCCTTTGTTTACAATGAGTTTGAGTTTAACTTGGGCTAGCTACTTAAAAAAATTAATTTTGTTTATTCTTGAGAACTCTATACATGCATATCATATACATAAACATACATATACATCAGCATCTACTCCTCTAGTTTCTCTTCTCCAAGTCTCCCAGAATTTCCTGCAACATGTCCCTCTCTTCACTTAATGTCCTTTGTTGCTCCTGCTTGGTGGTGGTTAGTTTTTTTGATAACCATCACATCTCATTAGTTCTGCCTATGTGTATATGAATATGGTACTATTCTTTGGAATTTGGGAAATCTACTATTGGCCACAAACAAACAAACAAATGTGATTATTCCTCCCCCAGTACCTTCCAGTTACCAATAGGTCTGAATTAAGAGATGGGGCCTGAGGGCACCTCCTCCATCTCTGTCTGCATTTTCTGTTGGATTGACCTTGTATATATGACCCTAGCTGACAGGAGTTAGTAAGTATGATAGCCATGTCAAACCAGAAGACAGAGTTTCACAGCATTCCCCACATCATTTTGCTTTTACTTTTAGTTTATAATCACTTCACTTACAGATTGATTTCATTACAGACATGTGCCCTTTGCTTTGGAACTGTTTATGAATTATGTTCCCACCAGTCTCTACCTTTCTGTCAGAGATGCCCTTGGTATATAAAGGCTTGGTTGTGGTTCCTGCCATGAACCTGGGGCCGGACCTGTCTTAACTTGGAAAATTGTCTGCAGGCTGAGACACACAGCCTGACAGCACATAATTACATGTGGGAGCCGGTCAAATAATATCTTTGGTTGTTATTCACTACTAATTGACAAATAATTCATCAATAGCTCACATTGCAAGACTGACCCATCTGGCTTCCAGGATGTCGAAGCTTGTCTCTAGCTAAACTCCCTATTAGGGGACTGCAGAAATAATTCATTGTGACTATGTAGCAAAAACTCTCCGGAAGGAAGGGAAACTGGAAAAGAGTTCTTGAATCTCTGTAACACACCATCATGCCTTGCTGGCTGTTTGTATGTAAGCCTTTTACCTATTTCCCAGCTTACTCAGAATGTATGATTATTTCTTCTTCTTCTTCTTCTTCTTCTTCTTCTTCTTCTTCTTCTTCTTCTTCTTCTTCTTCTTCTTCTTCTTCTTCTTCTTCTGGCTTAGAGATAATAGAAATGCCATGTGTCATGTAGCCCAGGCTGGCTTCCAATTTGCTAAGTGGCTGCCTCTGGTTTTGAACTCTTGTAAGACACACAGAAAGTATAAATGGCTTGTGTAAAGTTAACAGGTACTTAATTGATTCCCTGGGACTGAGGAGTACAGGACAAAATAAAGGATGGTGTATATGCGCAGACTAGAGGGAAGCACCCATTGCCCTGGGTTTGTAGCCCAGATGAATTTCCCTGTTAATGTTAGGGTTTTGAGCATATATTGGCATGGTTTGCATATACCCAGTTATCTGGTGGCAGGTTTCTACAGATGCAGGATATGGGAAATTTGGGAGAAGGCAGTGGCAGATAGCAGAATGCTCTTAAGGGCAATTTCTATGTAGAAAAGAGCTTTATTGCATGTGAGTAACAGAGGGGTTATGGTTAAATGGCAGAGAAAGCAAAAAGAAAGAGAAATGGAAGGGAAAGAGAAGAGGAAGAGGAGAATAAGAGCTCCAACAGAAGACAAAAGGCAGAGAGAGAGAGGCTGATGCACATGGAACCTTGCTTTTAAAACGGCCTGAGGTGGGAACCTAGGGGAGGGCGTGGCTCTTAGGGACTAACAGTTAACATGTCTTAACACACACACACACACACACACACACACACACACACACACGCGCGCGCGCACACACGCACGCACACGCGCACACACGCACGCATGCATACTTTCCCCCTGTGGTTTGTTTATCTTTTAGGGAGACTGTCTTGTTTTGAGTAGAACATGCAAACAATGGCAGTGAATTGTCTTCCTCATGTTTGTTTCTGAGCATTTGGTTACTGATGTAAACTTACCTGTGGTTCTTACTAGTTTGACCTCTAGAAAAAGCTGTTGAAAAGCAAGCAGACAGATGTCTAGTTTATTCAGAGTTTCAGAAGAAATGAAGATGTACAGCATGTGTGCCTGTATAGAGGAAGGTTATATCTGTATTGATAAATATTAGCAAATAAGGCTAAGTTTTAGAGTAGCCACTCTTTGGTAATCTGGTTGTTTCTGTTTAACTTTTATTTATTTATTTTATATTTTATAAGTGTGTACATACAGAGGCACATGCACCTGGAAGCTAGCAGTTGATGATGGGATGTAGCATCATTCATGATCCACTTTATTTCCTGAGACACTCCCCCCAGATCCAGAAACCATCAATTCAGCTAGGCTGGTTGGCTAGCAATCCCCTCAGATCTGGCTGTTTCCACATTCCCAGTGCTTCTCAGCATTACAAACACTGTGATGCCCAGGTTTTCATTTGGGCAGTGATGAGTATCTGAACTGAGGTCTTAACTAGCTTCTTCAGCAAGCACTCTACCAACAAAGCTGCTCCTCCCTCAGCCACGAGTAACATGGTTTAATAAGTAAATTAGAGTAGTACACCCCTCTACCCACTATTGAATGTAGATTTCCATCCCTTCCTCCCATTTCATGTATTTATTTATTTATTTACTTATCTATCTATCTATCTATCTATCTATCTATCTATCTATTTTCTTTGGTTGGACTTTGGTTTTTGAGGCAGGGTGTGAAATAGAATAATCTGGTCTTGAACTCTGTGTTTATCCAAGGCTAGCCTTCAACTTCTTCAGCTCTGATATACCTTCTTCTACCTCCCAAGATTGAGACTATGAGTGTGTGACACTATGCCTGGCTGAAATGCAAATAGTCTTATTAAAGTGTTAAAAATAATTTAATATCTTAATTGGCTGATGTATTGTCTTTCAAGAACAGCAGATTGTTAGGCAGCCTTTTTTATGCCTGTAGTCCATATTCGGATCCAAAAAACCTGACCATTCTTTCCATTTGTGAATAGACAGAAGGCATTTGTGCCATTTCTGCTCAGTCATTTTTCCTACACCTGTCCAGGCTACTCTTTCATGTTCTTCATAGAAAGCAAGTGCTAGACTTTCCATTGGGAGAAAGAGAACATTCCTTCAGAAGAACACTTTCTTGCTTTATACAAACTGATTTTCACATTTGTGTTCTCATTATGATTCTGTCAAGGATTCAATTATGGCCTCTTTGTATGAGCTTCCAAATGAAAAAGGAGAAACTGAAAGAACCAGTTCCCCTGTTTAGGTCAAGAAAAAGTCCTTTGCACCCAAATACATTTAGAACAGTAGTTCTCAACCTGTGGGTCCCAACCTCTCTGGGGGTCAAACAACACTTTCACAGGGTCATCTAAAACCATCAGAAAACACAGATATTTATATTGTGATTTATAACAGTAGCAAAATTACAGTTATGATATAATAGCAAAATTGTCTTGCAATTGGGGGTCACTGCAACATGAGGGCTGTATTTAAGGACATTAGGAAGGTTGAAAAGCACTGATTTGGGGAGGGGAGAAGCTGTTTGCATCTTCATCTACTGGCAGGCACATTGTATTATACTGTAAAGGCATGGAGAGCAACTTAAGTCTGGAATGAGATGAACCGAAGCAGGCCTGTGACCACTCAGTCCTGTGTGAGTTGGTACAGAAATGCTTTGGTAGCTGTAGAGGGGAACTGGCAGGGTTAGTATGGTCAGAGCCCTGGCGCCTGTAGGGACTCTGGAGCTTATACTTGGGGGCTGACAGTCAACATCTTCAGTCAGTGGTCTTCACCTTCAGAACCTGTCTAGCCCCATGAGATCCTCCTGGCAATCAGTGGCCCACTGAGGTTTGACACCAACTTTATGTGGTGTCACATCCCTATTAAAAAACCCCTCATATAAGGCCTGCATGCATCTTTAATATCAGTACCTGAGAGGCAGAGGCAGGTGGATCTCTATGAGTTTGAGGCCAGTCTGCTCAATAGAGTTCCAGGATAGGCTTTAAAGTTACACAGAGAAACCAAAACATCAAAATAGACAACCAAGCAAACTCCTCAAGTCTGTGTCCCATTCCTTCACAGTCTTACATGCCTACCATGTAAATTTATATATCTTTAAAAAAATGACCTTCAGCTCTTTTTCATAGAAAAATTTTGAAAAAGAATTTTATAGACTCTAATATAACCTGGATGGTAATATATATTCCTTTAGTTCTAAAGGATGATTATTTGTAAAAGGTAAATTCATTAGTGTACAACTTACATATAATACAACTTACTTTTTTAGTATGTAGTTCTGTGATTTTTTTTTTTGACACATGATTACTGTCTCATGGTCAGATGTAGGCTGCTGTATCCATCATCCCCAAGAAGCCTTTCCAATGCTGTGACCCTTCAATACAGTTCCTTATGTGGTGGTGACTCCAAATCATAAAATTATTTTGTTGCTACTTTATAACTGTAATTTTGCTAGTTATGAATCTTAATGTAAATGTCTTTTCTGATGGTCTTAGGTAACCCCCAGAGGGGTTGTGACCCACAGGTTGAGAATTACCATTTTATAGAAACCAATCACATGTATTTTTCATTTCTGTTTAGTTACATTCTTCTACAACAAAATAATTGCTATTTGCCTATTTTTGTGATATATTTTCACCATGCAAGTGCTGTTCTATATCACTAAATATAATAATTTCTATGTCTTCATAATATCTATGTTTCAGTTGAATGATAGGAAACTCATAAGGCAAAGCCATGAAGATGAAACGTTTTCATACAGAGATCAGCAATCTTTGGTCATAGCTCTTTGCTAAAGCCATGTTGTACACAGCTCTTTCTTCTGTGAAAATTTTTAGGGCCAGTTAGGGTTAATATGTCTTATTGTCTTGTAAGACATATGCTTTACATGTGAGCCCAAGGGTAATACTAAGATGTTGATCTACTGAGCATTATGTTTTTCTCCTTGCATAAACATAATAACTCCCATAATAACAGTTTTTTACATGATGAATATAAAAATTGTTTTATATTTGTATAAGAGAATTCATTGCTTTTTTAAAAAATAAAATTAAGATTTGAGATGTTCATAAATAATCAGCCAATGACTAAGAGTTGTTTTCTTTTAAATTATACTCCTTTTGCTGATTTAGGGGTGGTCTCTGTTGAAATAGAAGTTGCAGCTATCAGGGAAACTAGCTGTTCTTGGGGGTGAAGTATGTTTGTCCACATACCTTGTTTAAAGTGGCTATAGAAGAGGTGTGTTTTTCTGATTCTGTGAAGAATGCCAGCCAGTTGTGGTGGCACACGCTGGTAGGATTTACTGAAGGAGGCAGAGGCAGCAGGATCACAAGTTCGAGGCCAGCTGGGGCTGCACATTTTTTTTTTTTTTTTTTTTTTGCCAGAGGTGAGCAGGTTCTGGCACCTGATCACCCATCCGGAAAGCCACTTTCTGGGACCAGGGTCAATCTGCAGAGACTGATCCCAGACTCTCCTTAGCAGACAGGACTAGGATTTGGCTGTGAGGGTCTCCTCCAGCCACACCTAAAAGAAGGGACCTTGCACAGCCTGCCCTGCCAACAGGGCAAACTTCGTCATCAGAGAAGGACTGAGGCTTTGAAATTCAGACCCCTGTTCAGAGCAGAGTCAGAGATTGGGCAGACCCCCTGCTCAGAGGAGACAGGAGACACACAAACCCTCTTGCCACAACTGACTAGGAGTGGCCGAATCATGAACCACTGAAGCCATGGGCAGACGCCAGTGCAAAAATACATATAACAATATAAAGAACAACAAGGCAATACCAGAAGAAATTGGTGGTTCTACAACTACAAGACCTGAACAGAGCAAAGAAGAGGAAACATAAGGAAACAACACCAAAAACACCTTTGTGAAGATTATTGAAGCCTTCAAAGAAGATATAAAAAATTTCCTCAAAGAACTAGAAGAAAATACAAACAAAAAATTGGAAGAGATGAACAAATCCTTGATGGATGATGTTTACGGTTTTTTGTATGTTAAACCAGCCCTGCATTTCTGCGATGAAGCCTACTTGGTCATGGTGGATGATATTTTTTATATAATGTTGTATATGGTTTGCCAAAATTTTGTTGAGAATTTTAGCATCAATATTCATGAGGCAAATTGGTCTGTAATTCTCCTTCTTTGTTGTGTCTTTGAGTGGCTTGCATATTAAGGTAATTGTGGCCTCATAAAAGGAATTTGGCAATATTCCTTCAGTTTCTACTGTGTGAAATAGTTTGAGGAGTAACGGTAGTAATTCTTCTTTGAATGTCTGGTAGAATTTGGCACTGAAACCATCTGGACCAGGGCTTTTGTTTTTGGGGAGGTTTTTAATGACAGCTTCAATTTCCTTAAGGGTTATAGGCCTGTTTAGGTAATTAATCTGATCTTCATTTAATTTTGGTAGATGGTACCTGTTCAGAAAGCTGTCCATTTCTTCTAGGTTTTCCATTTTTGTGGAATACAGATTTTCAAAATATGATCTGATAATTCTCTGTATTTCCTGGGGGTCTG
>PVIH01016611.1:0-44971 GCA_004025045.1 Sigmodon hispidus
TGGAAACAACCTAGATGTCCCTCAACTGAAGAATGGATTAACAAACTGTGGTACATCTACACAATGGAATACTACTCAGCAGTAAGAAAAAATGATATCCTAAAATTCACAGGCAAATGGATGGATTTGGAGAATATCCTCCTGAGCGAAGTCTCACAAACTCAGAGAGATAAGCAGGGGATGTACTCACTCACTAGTGTTCTCTAAACAAACAAACAAGAAAAAAAGCCAAACATGCCCAAGCGGCAAACCACAACCACCGAACAGCTTGGAATTAGAAACACCCTGGACTGACCCTTCAAACCCCACTCCAACTATAGGGACACCTGACTCATTCTTGAGGGAGGGCAGACAAAACTGGATTTGGCCAGGAGTGGAGACTGATCCAAGCATTATTGGGTCAGTGGGACCATAGGACTGTCTGCTCCCTGCCCAGGGAGGGGATGGGGAGTTGCAGAGAAGAAAAATGACCAGATGTGGTAGGAGGGGGAAGGGACCTTGAATAAGGATATACAGGGATGGAAAAAAAATTCAGAGGGAAAGATGAACACAAAGAAAATATATGTGTAGCACTCTTATTTGTATTTCCACCCTTGATAAGCCATGCTTATGATTCTTATCCTCTGTATAGTTATTGTTAACTCTTCCACATTTAAAAAAAAAAAAAAGATAAACTGTGGTGAACACTTTGTGTTTTTACAGTATATAGATGAGTATATATTAAAAAGACAATATTAATATTTTTTCTTTTTTTGTGTTTTTTTATTATTATAAATAAAGTCACATTTTCTGTCAAAAAAAGAACAGACTTTTAAGGAATAATAATAAAATATAACAAAATAAAGTATAATGAGATAAACAACTATCATATTGGACTTGGACAAGATAAACAGGAAGAAAGAAGAATTAAAAAAAATGCACAAAAATCGGGGACCCACTCATTCTCATATTCCGGAATCACCTTAAAACACTAATCTAGGAGCTGTGACATATATGCAGAGCTCTGTGGTTGCTGCCTCAGTCTCTGTGAGTTCATGTGAGTTTTGCTCATGTTAAATAGAAGGCCTGTTTTCTTGGAGTCCTCCACCCCCTATGGCTCTTACATTTTTTTCCTCTTCTTCTTTTGAGGGTTTCCCTAAGCACTAAGGAAATGGATTTGAAGGAGACTCATTTATGGGTGAGTATTCCAAGATTTCTCACTTTCTGTATAATATCCATATATGAGTCTCTATATTATAACATCATTTGCTGCAGAAGGAAACTTCTGTGATGATGCTGAGCAAGGCACTGATCTACTAGTATGGCAGAATGTCATTAGGAGCCATTTTATCACAACATATTTTTAGACCAGTGGACTTAGTTTTAGCCTAGGTCCCTGTGCTATCTAGTCTCTGACTCTTTGTCACTCAAACATTATCAGGTATGGATTTTATCTCTTGTAGTAGGCCTGAAAGCAAGTAAGACACTTATTGGTTACTCCCACAAGATTTGTGCCACCACTGTCCTAGCATACCTTGCAACACTACACCATTGTAGATCAAAGGGTTTGTGGCTGGGTTGGTATTTCCATTTGTCTTTTGATAACATACAGAATACTTTCCTGTGCCAGAGATATTAGAGTATAAGAGTGACAGCTCTATGTAGGCACCAGTTTCACTTTTCCACGTTCAACAAGTTATGTAGGTGTTGTCTTCAGCTTGTCTGTCAGTTTGTCAAATATGTCAGTTTGCATAAAGCAGCCTATTGCCTTGGTAACAGCTTGGGTAGTTTGAGATTCCTATGGGTCTCATGTGGCCAACAATTTAATTAAATGGAACCTAATCCCAGTACTGGAAGTTTCATTTGGGGGCAATGGATGATGGCCAGTTGGGACTCTGTCTCCCCATTATTTACTGATATTATTTAGATGGCCTTTATATACATATATAGATTATAGAAAGCTTCTACTCTATTAGGTTTTCATAATACCATTTGAATGGCCCCTAATTGTAGCTGTCTTCATCTGGATTCCATCTTTCTTTTTCTGTGTGTGTGTGTTTTGTTTTTTAATTTTGAAGTTTTTATTTATTGTAAATCTTTAACTCATTCTAAAGCTCTTTGTGAATTATTTTTACAAAATTTGAATTTATTTTAATCATATAGCTCTTTTTTTTTTGGCCATTGCTTAGATATTTAATTTTTCAGTGCTTCAGCTTTTTTTTTCTTTTATTTATTTTCTTTTATTACTATTATTATATCTTTATTCAAGGTCCTTTCCCCCTCCCAATACATCAGGTCATTCTCTCTTCTCCACAATCCCCACCCCCACGTCGGGCAGGCGGCAGGTGGTCCCAAGGTCCCACTGTCCCAATATTGCTTAGTTCAGTCTCCACTCCTGGCAGATCCAGTTTTCTCCCCACAACCTCAAGACTGAGTCAGATGTTCCTCTAGGGGGAGTGGGATCCAAGGAGTCAGTCCAAGGTGTTTCTGATCTCAAGCTGTTCTGTGATTGTGGCTTGCAGCTTGGGCATGCTTTGCTTTTTTCTTGTTTGTTTGTTTAGAGTCCACTAATGAGTGAGTACATGCCTGCTTATCTTTCTGGGTTTGTAATACCTCGCTCAGGAGGATATTCTCAAAATCCAACCATTTGCCCGCAAATTTTAGGATATCATTTTTCCTTACTGCTGAGTAGTACTCCATTGTGTAGATGTACCACAGTTTGTTAATCCATTCTTCAGTTGAGGGGCATCTAGGTTGTTTCAAGGTTCTTTCTATTACAAACAGCAGTGCTATGAACATAGTTGAGCTAATGCCTTTGGAGTGGACTGTGCATCTTTAGGGTATACACCCAGAAGTGGCATTGTTGGGTCCTTGAGTAGATTGGTTCTCAATTTTCTGAGAAACTGCCATACTGCATTCCAGAGTGGCTGAACAAGCTTACACTCCCACCAACAATGGAGTAGTGTTCCCCTTGCTCTGCATCCTCTCCAACATAGGCTGTCCTCTCAGTCTTTTATCTTAGCCAATCTAACAGGTGTCAGGTGGTATCTCAAAGTTGTTTTGATTTGCATTTCTCTGATGGCTAAAGATGATGAGCAATTTTTTCAGGTGCCATTCAGCCATTCGTAATTCTTCTGCTGAGAATTCCTTTTTTATGTCTGAACCCCATTTTTTGATTGGGTTATTCAAGGTTTTGACTCTAGATTCTTGAGTTCTTTATATATCTTAGAGATCAGTCCTCTATCACTTAAAGGGTTGGTGAAAATCTTTTCCCATTCTGTAGGCTGTCATTTTGTCCTATTGACAGTGTCCTTGGCTTTACAGAAGCTTCTCAGCTTCAGGTGATCCCACTTATTGATTGTTGATCTAATGTCTGTGCCACTGGTGTTACATTTAGGAAGTGGTCACCTGTGCCAATTCGTAGAAGTGTATTTCCCACTTTCTCTTCTATCAAGTTCAAAGTGGCTGGGTTTCTGTTGAGGTCTTTGATCCACTTGGATTTGAGTTTTGTGCAGGGTGACAGGCTTGGATCTATTTGCATTTTTCTACACACTGCCATCCAGCTATGCCAACACCATTTGTTAAATATACTGTCTTTTTCCATTGAAAATTTTGGGCCTCTTTGTTGAAGATCAGGTGTTCATAGGTTTTTGGGTTAGGGTTAGGGTTAACCTTTTCTCCATTTCTATACCTCTAATTTGTTCCAAGTGTCCTGGTATGTCCTGCACACCTAGATTCCTTTCTCTGTCTCTGTCTCTGTCTGTGTCTCTGTCTGTCTCTGTCTCTCTCTCTTTCTCTCTCTCCCTCTCTTTCTGTCAAGGAGTCTTGCCTATACCTAATACCTAGCTATTAGCCATTCATATTTTTATTACAACAATCACAGCAATACATCTTCACACATTGTACAAATTCCCCATAACTATGGCCTTTTTAGTGGCTGAATAACAGTTCATTGTGTAAATGTACCACATTTTCTTTATCCATTCTTTTGTTAATGGAAATCTAGGCTGTTTCCAATTTCTAGCTATATTGAAAAGAATAACAGTGAACATGATTGAGTAAGTATTTTATGAAAAAAATACAGCATTATTTTGGTATTTGCTCAAGAGAAGTATAGTTGAATCTTGAGGGAAATGGATTCCCATCTTCCTGAGGAAACTTCACACTGATTTCCATAGTGACTATACAAATTTACATTTCCAACAGCAATGGATGAGTGTTTCCCTTAGTCTACGTTTTCACCATAGTATGCAATATATTCTTTAAATATATTTAGGTAATATAATCTATTAACATTATATATACATACATAATATATTTCAATATTAACTACATAATATATTATTTTAATATACCCTCCTTTCTTCCATTTACTCCTTTGTTTTATTAGAAGTGGCCACAGCATACATGGTAAGGTAAAATTATAATTTGTGGGGGTTGGTTATCTCCTCCCACTACAAGGAGAGTGTTCTTGAGATCAAACCCAGGTCATCAAACTTGACAACAGGTACTTTTACCCAATAAGCCATCTCACCATGGTCTAAAACCTTTAATATAATCCCTTCAATATAACCAAAGTAGGAAATAAAAGTGCTTAACTCTTGGCTACACATGAAATTATTTGATATAACATAAAAACTGGAACACTTTTACCCTACAAGTAAAAAATGAGATTTAAAAGTGATAATGTATTTATCAATCTAATTCCCTTTAACTCAGCATACATTCAATAAAAAGTAAACTGACAACATGTTTTTACAAATATAAATCACAATAACAAGTTATCACTCAAACAATCATATAAACAAGACAGCCCATTAATAGAACATAATCACTATTATCTAGTACATAATTAGCACTAATAGCTAGCTTCTCTGCAGATACAAGAGAACACGCCAATGGATAATTGAATATTCATATGTTTAAATCACTTTTAAAGTAAAAAGGACTAATTTGATTTTTAGCAAACTGATTGACAGGAGTATACTGAAGGGAACATAAATAAGTGAATATAGATGTGTCAGTTTCTTGTTCATGTTCTAGCATATTATCATAAACTCAGGCTTAAAACAGCACAAGATTATTATCATTTCACTTATTGTTGTTAACCCCACTCATACACACAGGGCTCTTATCTTTTAAAAAATATATTACAGGCAAGTTGTTAAACATATTTTCCTATTGTTTAGGTTCTGGCTGAAGCCTAAAGGAAAGTCTACTGAGGGCATGTGCATTCACAGGAACCTGGCTTGGGTTTCCTGAAATGTGATCCAGGGCATTCACTCCAGTGGAAACAATTTCAGTTTTGAAAACTATGTAGTTGTACACTTTATAAAGACATAGGAAGCAAAAAATAAGGACATGGCTAGCTTGTAGCTTCCAGTCAGCTATGACTCTAAAATCCACACATACAAAACAAACAACACCCAAAAACATTACATCTAATATACTTACCTTTGATACCTAGATAAACCCAATATATTTTAGCTTAATTCTATTTTTATTTTATCAAATACCATTATCGTTGTTTTAGGAATTTTGTTTGAGACCATAGAGTCTCTAGAGCAAGTCTAGCATCATAGGCTCGGCCCTTTCCCACCCTCCATTCACCCAATGATTTTCAACTAAAACATTCCTGCCACAACTTTTCATAGTTGCCTTGCAACACAACCACCAACAACTATAAGAAAGCAAATAAACCCACACAATGTCTATGACCTCTTCCCCAATTAAAGCAGTCAAAGAGTGATAATTCTCACTGCAATATATGCCTATGATCCTACGATTCTTGCTTACCAGTAAGAAGGTCTCTGCTATTGCAATATTTTGTTTGTTTAAGCATTTTGAATGCAAATTTTTATTCCAATTTTTAGCTCACATATCCATTGCTAAGCTGCAAACAAATTGACAAATTCATCAGATCCTTATCCAACCATTAGCTGGTCACTAAACTAAGTAAACAATGATGAGATCACATATGACAGAGATTATACAGATATCACAGAATTGGCCCAGGAAAGTCAGAAAACAAACTGGAGCAGAAGTAGTATCAGCAACAACAAACCCCAAGAGATTTGTGTGACCTCAACTTCTGCATCTTTCATAGAGTAGTTACTGGGTCAAAATTGCTGTACAGTTAGAATTAGAAAGAAGGTTCCATGGTCAAAATCTCTTTCCGTGCAAATCCGATAATCTGGGTTTGACCCAGATCCCTGTAAAAGCTAGAGCTAGTGAGAGTTGGGATTACATTTTCCACAGGAGTAAGCAAGCAGTGAACAACACTCCCACAGAGGGCGAGAGGCAAAGACAGGGAACAGGTGGAGGAAGATCAGGACCTGCTGGAAGGAGCAGCATAGTAGCAATGACAAGGGGAAAGATGAGAACCAGCTCCCATACTGTTCTCTGGCCTCTACGCACATGTGTGTATATATATGTGCACCTATACACACATAAATAGCAAAATATTTGAAATCTGCTCATAACTATAGTGTCTATCTCTAAAGGCTGACCAATTTACATGCTAATTAAGATGTTTAAGAATTTCTAGACTAGAATCAACATATCCAGCCCAAATAGAAATCTTGGCATCTCAGGTATCTGGGCATAAAAATAACACATTCACTAGAGGAAAAAAAAGTTTTTTTTAAATGTTATAAATGTTTATGATGCCTCATACATCATTGATTGGCCCTGCATTGCAAAGATTCCCCTTCTGCTCTTTTCTCCCATTGATTCTTACTTCTCTTTGTTTCTTTTATTTTTCTATCACAATTTTTACCTTCTCATGGCCTTTCACATGCGTGCTTTGATAATTAGAGAGATGTAAGCTACATCAGTGTTCCATTGCCATGGTATGTAAGGTAATTTTATAGGTATTTACATACAAAATATTGAATGATAATTGTAATAGATTTACCTCAACATATTTCATAAGTCAATATCTCATTATAACCCTATAGTTATATAGCTAATATTGATTACTGCAGTGTTATAAAATAACTATTCATGTCTAATAAGTCACTATGACAAAAAGTTTAAATAATTTGAAATAGAAGTAGTACGTGTTTATAGAAGAGGAGTTATGAGTTCAGTATTGTTAAAGATGGTAGAGCTATTTTCACCATGAAAATTACCAAACACCACTATGTTTGGCAAAATCCATCTATCTTTGCTTCAAACCCATGCCTTGTGTCTAATCTGATAGTCAGGTACTGCTACAACAAAAGAACATTTTACAAAGTAAAAAGGTAGTAAATTTGAGCATAAATTAATAACTTCATATTTGGAAATATATGAACAAAGAAGTCACAATATTATAGTTTTAAGGATGGTTGATTAAAAATAGAAAAACAAGCTGAGCCTGGTAGTACACGCCTTTAATCACAGCACCTGGGAAGCTGAGGCAAAAAGGATCTCTGTGAGTTCAAGACTATCCTAGTTTACAGAACATCCAGGGCGATTCAGAGAAACCCCGGCTCAATAAAGCAAAATAGATAGATAAATAGATAGATAGATAAATAAATAAGAATGCAGTGTTTTTTAAGGCAATAAAATTTGTTGAAATGTTTACTTTTAAAATGAGGGATGAGGATGAATAGGATGTAGCAACTAAGAAGAGGTGGGAACAAACCATGAGAGAAGAAGGTGAGTGGGTGAGAGGAGCAACAAAGAAAAAGAAAAAAAGAGATGGAGATCTTGAAAGATAAAGCCAATATGGGGTTGGAAAGAGGCCAGGTGCTAGGGAAACCTCCAAGAACCCCCAGGATGTCCCTGGCTGGGTCTTCAAACAATAGTGGAGGGGGTGACTAAATAGGACTTCCTATAATCAAATGAATAATGACCCTGTCATCACAAAACCTACATCCAACAATGAATGGAGGCAGAGATCCATGGCTGAACACCGGACTGAGCCCAGTCCAGGTGGAGAGAAGGGAAGGAGAGTGTTTATAAGCAAGGAGACAAGGATTATGAGGAAGAGTCCTACAGCGATGGCTGGTTGGAGCTCTGGGGACTCACTGAACCAAGAACAGCCACTAGGGAACCATGGGAAAATAAGCTAGGTCCTCCAGGGATAGGCAACTGTTGATTGACATGGGCAGATCCAACCCTCAAGGGGTGGGATCAGACTGAGTTCCTGTGCATGGGCTGGCACCTTGGAGCCCATTCCCTACATAGGAGTGCCTAACCCAGTCCTGATATTGGGATAACGGAATCCAACCTGCCTGGAGTGGATGCATCATGCTGAGCTGACCGACCTTGAGACTTCTTGCCCTCTTCAGGGAAGGTACAGGGATGAGGTAGGAGTCGAAGGTGGACTGGGAAGGATTGGGAGGAGGAAAGGGAGGGCGAGCAGGGGGATACATGGAATAAAAAACCTTTTTAAAAATAAATTTTACAATATTGTTTTTTAAAGGAAAGCTTAAAAATACAATGTACAAGACTCTCAACTAATAAAAGTTGAAAAGAATATATCTTTCTGATTTAAAACATAATGTAAATTATTGATGAAAAGTTACAATTGTGTAACTTTTATGTATATACTTAAAACAAATCAGCAAATACAAATTAATAAGCAAAGTCCCCAAGAGAAAAAATAGAAACAATGTAGAAAACTAATTTTAAATAAAATTTCAGAGAAAAATGTATTCATTGAATCAAAGAGGGTTTTACTTCATATGTTTTATATTTAAGGTTGGTATAAGCATCTTGAAATACTGTGTTCTGGATTTATATATGTGTACCATGTTTAAGCTGGCAATATTGAGCTATAGCATTAGTCATTTTTGTCACTGAATGGAAAAAATATTTGAAGAAAACATCTTTTTTATTTTGGCTCATGGTTTCAGAGCTTTCATCCTGTACCCAGGTGACACTACTGCCTTCAGGCTTATGATGAGACAACTGGCAAATCAGAGCAGAGTAGGAAGAATACCTACTCACTGCACAGCCTCCAGGAGGCCAAGAGAAAGAGGGGCAAATCAGCACAAGGTATATTCTACAAGGACACACCACTAGAGGCCCATTTTTTCCAACTAGGCTCTTTTTTTCAGGTTCCATCAACCATCAGTCATGCCTTCAAGTTATAAACTGATAAATAGATTAATTCACTGATTTATTACACCAGAGCCTTTGTCATATAATCAACTCCCAATTATACTGCTAGTTAAGAGATCAAGCTTCTACATAGATAATCAGTATCTAAGCCATAACAAATGCAAAACAAAAATCTAAGAAGAGCATAAAGAGAACTGAAGAGAATTGTAATCAATGACTGCTGAAAAAAGAATCAGTTTTTTACCAAAGAGGAACCTCTGATAAGTTATGCAATCCTCCAAGTGGTCAGTGCTAACAAAAGTAACACTACATAGACCAAGAGGGTTATACTGCGTTGGTGTGTAAACAATAATTATAGAAGAGGTCATCAACTCAAGAATATATGAAGAATGAAAAAGGGAAGAGTTGGAGGGAAGAGAGGGAGCAGGATGAAATAGTATGAATACAGTACTCATGTATGAGTTTCTTAACTAAAACACAAATATTAAATTAAAATAATAAAATGAGCACAAAGAAAAAATGATTTGACTTTTTGCCATGTTTTCAAGTTTAAAGTAAATTCTAGTCCATTAAGGTAGAGTAGGATATTGCTTTCCACACATCAGCTCTTGGTTTGTTTAATATTTACCTGAAATATCTTCAGTAACAAAATAATAAGCATGTTTGCATTGAAGAAATAAAATGAAAGGACTAAAGTAATACAGGATAAAGCTGCCACAAAGGTTTCTATTTGTTCATATAACAAGCAAAGGTCGTGTGTGTGTGTGTGTGTGTGTGTTTGTGTATGTGTGTGTGTACATATGCATATATGTGTGTGATTTTTTTATGACTGTGTAAGACATAGGACCCACAAATGAGAGCAAAGGCTGTATTTGTCCTGAACCCAGCCTAGGTCACTTTGTGGTCTAGTTGCATCCATCACTAGCAAAGGATGCAGTTTTGTTCTTCTTTAAGGTTGAAAAGCTTCCACTGTGAAGATGTAGCATGCTCTTGTTATCCATCTACCTTTGACAGACACATCGACTACTTTGAGTTTTTGTCTCTGAAGACTGATTTCTCATGCGCACTGTAGTGCTATGATGTAGTACTGTCCTGGCTTCTGAGTGAGATGCTGCTGAGCATCATCTAGCTACCACCATCCACAACAAAAACACCATCCAAATTGTAATCTCTTCTTCCACAGTTCTGTAGATAGAAGTTATAGATGCTTACCACACTGAAATAATTTTATTTTCCAAAATCTATCCTTATTAAATTCTGATACTGTTAAAATCTTCTTTTAAGCTCTTTGTTTGCAAGAAATTTACTTAATATTCTGTTTGGGGCTCTTTACAATGCTTTCCTTGCATTTTATTTGTTTGCATTTCTGCTTAGTTTCTAATGAGCAATCTTTACTTTATAGTTCTTATAGAGTTGTGAATGATTACTTATGGTTCATTGACCAGAGGTGCTCTCAATGCTTTGTTGGAAGTGATATTAAATTTGAAGGTTTTTCTCTTTGTTCAATAATAAGCCCTGTGTAGTGGTTAATTTCCACTGACAGCCTGATTAGATTAAGGAGTGCCTACTACCTCAATAAAGCACACCTATCAGTGTATCTGGGAGAATATTCCAAAGCAGTCCAACGAAGAGGTTAGACTCACCCTGAAGCTGGGATTCTGGACTGAATTATAATAAAAAGAAAAGTGCCAGCAATTACAATAACATTTATACCCATGTGGCTGATAATGGCGTAGGATGGTGGTTTCTTGCCCCATGCAGAGAGATGGAAGGCTGCTCAGCAAAAGACACATAGACTGGGCCCATATGGAGAGACATTATTATTATGGAGAGATGGAGAGGAAATAGATGAATAGATGAAGATAGAAAAACATAGACAAATAGGTAGACAGATAGAGAGATAAAGGGATAGATGGAGATGGAAAAGGAGGGTCAGAGACATGCAACCTCTACTGGGTGGAAGAGAGAGGAACACAAGGGAGGGAGGAAGGCAGATCCTTAAATGGAGTTTGATGTCAGAACCCCGGGTGGACTGGCTAATTGCCATTGGTCAGCTGTGGCTTCAGGGGCTAGGACAGAATCCTAACGCCAGCTGAGTGCTGCTGTTATCTTTTCTCTGTTTCCAGGTTAGCACAAAGAGCAAAGCTACTGAAACTATCATGCCCACACCATGATGGACTGAATTCTCTGAACTGAGAGCCAAATAAACCTTTCTCCCTTAAGTAGTTACTGGTCAAGTATTTGAACACAGAATGAGAATGGTGACTAATTTTTTCCAATTAGATTGATGCACACTTTCTTGTAATTGTTTCCTCAGCATCCTATACATATTAATGCAGAGACTTACTCTAATTCTTCAATAAAGAGTTTTAGTTAAAGAGTTTTAATTAATAAAAAACTTTATTGGAGAATTTAATAAAATTAAAGCTAAATGCCATGCATGCTAAATTTAATTTTTTGGGCTTAGTTTTATCAGTTTTTTCCCATATGTTTCTTAAACTGAACCTTAGATACACTGTCTAACTTTTGTCTATCTGAAATTAAATTTAGAAATAAAAGTCCTGGCTAGCTACTTAAAAATCAGATGTGTTCTCTGACAGGTAAATGCTTTTGAGGTACATTTTTTTCAACATTAAAGTGAATTAATATTAATTTTACTTCAACAACTGGAAACACTTAATGACCCTCATTGAAATAACTTAAACACACTCTGGGGAGCTGTAAAACCACTGTCCTAAGCACTATTTCAGTAGAAACTTGGAAAACTAAAAGACTAATTTTTTAAAAAATGATAGCTTTTCAATCAGAAGGGGAAACACATAAAATTGAGAAGCATGCTGTGTAATGAGAAATATCACCAATAAAAAAAAATGAGATTCCAAACTTTAATCAGAGAAACACATAGAAACAAAGAAAATGTGAATTGTACAAAGCCATCTGAAGGATTCAAATAATGATTTGTGGGCTGAGATGAGAACGTATTATAAAGGAGAAACTTCTAGAATGTCCTAAGAGCCACAGGAAAAGTGGAACATGATGCAAGTTCAGCTGACATAAGGACCAAATCCAGCAACAATTCAGAGTAGTGTAGAGAAGAGCAATGGGAGAGCCCTGAAATTAAGTTTGAAAGGGGATGTGATGGTGCATCTCCCTTGTACAATTCCTCCACCTATCTGTTCTTCAGCTGTACATCATTCTGATTGAGGACTAAGGCAGGACAAAACTCTGAGTCACAGTTTCAGTCTCCTGAAGAATAATGCTGACCATGCTTTCCTTTCCTTTTAACTTGAGGTTTCTCTTGCTCAGTACCACTGAAAGCAGAGATGGAAGGACCTCACCTCATTAGGACTTCTATTGACCCTAAAAGAGCATGTGGCAATGGTTGTGAGCTCCACAAGGGCAAAAAATACTGACTGTCATTTATGGCATTTTGGACTGATTTCAGTCTCATGTTTATGAACCACACCTTTACCAACACAATATCAAAAGCACAATTGAAAGTTTGAGCAGCACAGATCAGGTGGTGTTAACTCATTTCACACACAAAAAAAATTAGAAAATCTGGCTTCAGTGTTTAAAAGTTCACCTTCTCGGTGATGGGTACCAGAGACCAGTGCTCACAAGTAGATTTCATTTATAAAGCAGCTTTCTGCATTGTATAATCACACTACACCAGCAATTGCAGGCAGCCATTTACCACTTTAAAACATAGGCAGGAATAGTCAAATAAGTATGACTGAAAGATAAAACAATGTCAAATTTTTATTGTTATATATGAAGTATGACACTCATTTAAAAAATTCTTACTCAGTATTCCCAATAAAATTAAATTGTATTTAAGATATCATGTGTTCTTAAAAGAAATATTGAATGGCAAAGAGTATTTTCAAGCAGCCAAGCCCAGGGATGAGTAGGGATGGGGAAAGAAGAAAGCAGGTATACCCTTGAAGCTTGAAGCTTGCTGGACAGCCAGTGTAACCCAACCAGTGAGCTTTCAGACACCCTGTCCCAAAACAATTAAGTAAACAGAGATTTAAATAAGACAGCCAAGATCAACCTTTGTCATCCACACATACATATACACTCATACCACACATGCAGAATGACAATGAGACAGACAGATGGGGGTAGTGAGAGGCTATCTTATGCAAATTAAGAGGAGTCAAGTTGTATTTCTTTACAAAAAATAGAAAAAGGTTTCTGGATAATTGAAGGACATATTCTTAAGGTACTCTTAATAGCTGTAAATTGGTAGGCAGCCAATAATACATCTTCCAAATAACTAAAGTATGAACTAACAGAATAAAAAGAAAACACAGACAACAATTCAATGATGAAAAATGTATTCTCCTAAAGAAAAAAGTCTTTGATATAACTCCAAAATAATTATATGGTTATGCTTGATTTTTAATAATGCATATAGTTATATGTGGATAAAATTAACATATCTTTTATTATTTTCCTTTTAACAAGTCGTATATTTTGCATAGAAGTAGAATCACAGACCATTATAGAGTTACACACTGGGTTCTTGTCACACAGGACTCAGATATATCCATTTTAAGATTGAGTCTGCTTGCATGCAGCATCCTAGGATCTTGAGTTTGGGTGCAGTTGGTGCCTTCAACTGCGAAATTGTAAATTCTCAGCTTTAAGCAGTAAACGTGGAAAAGCAATGTCACACAATTACTATAAAACTGTTCTTGAACACTTGAGCTTGAGTATCTTCAGTTCTCCCAATCTGTATTTCCACATGCAGATTTGGAGAATGAAACAAAACAAAACAAAACAAAAAAAAAACAAAAAAGGATGATAAGTGCAAATTTTAATTTATATGCAAAATATTTTCAAATTTTATGGTCACTATAAATAATTATTATATCATTCAAAATGACCTTCTCTAGACACTAGCACACTGGGTAAATACAGTGGAAATTTCATTAACCACACTTCCTCAGGCCTTTGTTCACCCCTCCTACATTAAGGCTCTTCATAGTTAAATCAGTCTGTTTAGGAGACAAGAGTGTCTGTCCCAGTTCCTAGAACCTTAAAGGTAGTCAGTCACTAATGGTAAGCAATAAACAAATTAATAACAACATAGAGGATGCCACGAATTGATTAAAACACCAAGAATCGATATGTTCTGATGACAGTCATTTTGGCTAAAAACCAAAGAGAAAGAGCAGTTAAGTCAGACCTGGGTGGCTTGTTCTGATGTGTTTTATCTAAGTTGTCCTATTATTAATAAAGATGTGGGCATCAACTATTGGGTGAAAAGCTGATCAATCAAAGAAGCAGTGGAGGAGTGATCAGTTGACCTCTCCACACTTCCCAGATTGAAGAGACCACACAATCTCTGAGTTCCTCCCAATCTTTCCTGTGTACCTTCTCCCTCCATGTTCCTGGCTTCTCTATGGATAACTCCAGTTGGCTAGTCACTGACTCCATGCCCTGATTCAAGGCTGACTTTATTAACACAGTCTCAAGTGTCACAATGCCATCAAATATCCTGTAACAATGCTCCAGGTGAGTCTATGCATGTTCTCAGCATCTCACTTGGACTCCTCACAGGAACTTCATCCACAAGGAGAGTAAGGACTGAGAGACAAATATTTATGTTATATAATATTTCTGCTGCACTAATTGAGGATGGTGGTTGTTGTCCCTATGTGACTTCAGCTTTATTCTGTCAGTTATTTTTGTTTCTTCTTCAACTATTGGGATCATCTAGGAGACCAGTGATGAACAGTGCAGCTTTTCTTACACATTAACCAATCTAAGCATTTCTAGACAGGTGTGTGTTTCAACAAAAAAAGTGCACATTTCATTTTGAAGGATTGTTCCTTTCACTGTGCATATATGAAAGGATAAAGAAGGCATCAGGAAACAATAGCAAACCAAAGCTCTGATGGCTAATCACTTCTCACAAACCTGTTGACAGGAGTCTGTACAGACATAACCCTGAGGTACCATGGCTAGTTTTGAATTTGATTAACATCTGCAAGGATGATTTACTGTAGCAGAGACTAAAAAGAGAGTTTTATAGAATGTTGAAAAGCTTTGCTCATGGTTGACAGCTGTCAAGTTTCTTTGAGGTGAGGTTGACAACATTGACTCCTTGGGAGAAAGAGGAAGCCATGTTCCCACTCACTGCAGGTCTTTGTAGTTAACTGTTTCCACAATCACCTGTGGAAATCCAAGCAGCTCATGGGGCAATTTGAGCACATTCAATTTTAATGATTTTTCCCTTTGGAGAAGACATGGTTAATAGACTGAGCAGGCAATGGAACATTAATGATCTCCATAGCATGAAGCTTGGTAATAACAATAATAAGAGTTTTCTATCACCCTGGAAACACTCTCAAGCCTTACAATAACCAAATTCTAATAAACAATATCTTGTATTCAAGTACACAAACATATCCTTTATTATCAAATACTCCAATATTTAGAATGAGCTTGAATATGTAATTTTAGAAGTATACTCACAATTCACAAGGATGTCAGTGTGAAAAGCAATCATATTTTTAATTAATCAAGCTACACTCAACTGTTAGCATTATTTACATGTAGTTAGGTGAGTATAGAAAAACATACTGACATTTTTGTTTTGAATTTCATTATTTGTAAAGTCAGAATATTCACACATGCATTGAAAAACCTTGAAAAATCAATGATAGTATATGTAAAGTGAGAGGTACACTCATTGGTCATAGAAGTAATATCATCTATGTATCTATATAGCTTCCTTTCTTCTGCATAAAAGCTAGCATAACATTATATGGTAGTCTCTGATTTCTCCCCTACCTTCTGTTACTCTCCACCTGATGTTCATTATAAAACATCAATGCTAATATGATGTAGTGGGATTATGTTATGTTGCTACTGTTTCCTGTCATTGTAAATATTTGTCTCGCCTATGGGTTTAATAAAAGCTGATTGGCTAAAGGCAGACAAGAAGTATGGGTGGGACTACCAGGCTATGAAAACTCAGGAACATCTCAGAGTATAGACAGATAACAGGCAGAGCCACCAGAGAGACATTGCAGATACCAGGAGATGACGCAGAGGAAAGAAGTTGAAATGCTGATCTGAGAAAAGGTACCGAGCCACATGGCTGAACAAGACGGGTTGAGTTCAGATGAAGGAGTTAGCGAGTTATATGCCTGGGCCCTAGATCAATCAGCAGAAAATTAACTAAGCATATGTGTGTCTCTGTGTGACTTCGAGTGTTTCTGCTGGAGTGCCAGAATGCCGGTCAAATCTCTGATTTAGATCTGAAAGTACTGGCCAGAAACTTAATACAACAATATGAACGTGAGGTTTTTCTATGACCGGGTACTCATTCATTTTATCTACACTTTTGTCTTCCTGAAAAAAATAATAGTTAAATTAAATTAAGTTTGTAGTTGGATTTTCTTTGGACCACCAGTTCCCAAATAATGACATGGTGATGTCTTATTAATCATGAGGTTTGGCCTTATCTTAGGTTTGTTCTCAATTAGCTCTTAAAACTTAAGTTAACCCCTTTCTATTTATCTACATTTTGCCAGGTGATTTGTTACTTCTCCTCGATTCTACATGTCCAACTCCCTCCATGTCTGGCTGGCAAATTTCCCAAGTCTCAGATTCTTTCTGAATTCTTCTCTCTCCCCAGGTGTCTCACCTATTCTCTCCTGCCTACCTATTGGCCATTCAGCTCTTCATTAAACTAATCAGGACAAATCTTTACACAGTGTACAAATATTCTGAAAAAAAAAGATAAAGAGATAGAATACTCTTAAATGAGCAGCCCAAGTTGATATAGAGTTAACAAGGAAGGAAAAATACAGAGAAGGAATGCCCCAGACAAGATGAGAGACAAGTCCACAGATGCTAAAGACATCTTTCTTCCTGTTATCATTCACGATTGAGTCAATTTCCACTGTTATTTTTTAAGACAAAATTTAATTTACTCTTCAAAACAGTTAGTCTTTAGTCTAGGGATGTGACTAAGTTGATAATATTTCCTAATATTCACTTTCCTAATATTCAGGTGTGTTCAATCCCCACTGGTGCATATATATGTAGGACATATGCCCCAGTTTGCTTTCTGTGATAAAACACTGACCAAAATAACTTAGGGAAGAAAAGGCTTACTTAACTTATAGGCTATAGTCCATCATTGATTGAAAGTCAAGGCAGGCACCCAAAGGCAGAGAGTGAAGCAAAAACTATGGACAAACTCTACAAACTGGTTCACTGTCCTCTGCTTGCCCAACTATTTTTCTTTATAGACCACTTCCACTTGGCTAGGGCCACTTGCCTAGGGATGGCACCACCCATGGTGAACTGAGACCTCTTAAGAATTATCAAATGAGTAAATGCTTCAGGTACTGTGGAAGCCACCAGACAGGCCACATTGATGTCTTTAGCCTTTGTTACCATCAAGTACCATACAGATGTCTGCAGTCTGTGCTACAGCCTTAAACCACCTTGATGTGCATAGGCCCTACTACCAGGGTTCATGTTGATGTAGGTGGCCAGATCTACCACCCAAGACCATGTTGATGGTCCTGATCCAGACTTCTTCCAAGGACCATGCCTGGCTTCATGCTCCTACTGCAGCTGAGGGTCAAGTTTGGGCTTTGTGCTGTTGTGAGAAACTACATGGAGGTCCATGATCTGTGCTCATGCTGACTGTGCAGAGCAAGGGGGGCACTTTTGCTGGGAGAGTGAGGGCTCCTCTGACACCTCTACCCTCCTAGCAACACCCCCACACAAAAGTCACAGCCTATACAGGAAGCCACTAAAGAATTCTTACAAAGCATAATGGGGATGCTGAAATGTAGATCTCCACCACTAGGAGCTTCTAGAGTGAATGCAGGAGAGTATGGACTCAGTTCTAAAAAGGGGCAGGTTCCTGAGAGTTTGCCCATGCTCTAGTGAATATAAAGATAACATAAATTGAACTTGGTATTTGTTGCTGTTGTTGTTGTTGTTGTTGTCTGTTTCCTTTGTTTTGCTTTGCATTCTTATTTTTTTTCTTTTTTTTATTATGAATAAAAAAGCCACATTTTCTATCCCTGTACATTCTTAATCAAGGTCCCTTCCCCCTCCCACCATATCACATCTCTCCCCCCCTTTCTTCTCCACATCTCTACCCCCCTCCATGGGCAGGTTATCCCAAGGTCTCAAGGTCCCCATATGCTTTGCATTCTTCTTATTATTCTTTGAACTTTTAATTTTTTAGGGGGAGAGGTCAGACATGGAAGGAGTGGGAAATGAGTGTGATCAGGGTGCATGATGTGAAAGTACCAGAGAACCAATAAAAATATTATGTTAAAAAGAAAGTACCTCATAGATATGGCTACAGGTGATTGAGATAGAGATATTACTCTACTGAAGTTTCTTCTTCAATAGTGTGTAAAGTTCCCACCAGAAGCACTTGAGAGATGAGGGTGGAAGATCAGAAGCTCAAGGTTGGCCTATGATTCATAGAAAGTTTGAAGCCAGCCAGGGATAAATAAGTTCCCGTCATTAAAACAAAACAAAACAAAACAAGAAAAAAAACCTTTATTCCTGAAATATGAGGTTGCACTTCTTATTTCTCTGGAGTTGCTTACTTGTAGTATCGTGATTGACTTGGCCTCTCCACAATGTACCATGATTCCCCTCAGTCGCCATCTTTGTTCTGTGAATCAAAAGACAAATGAAACCACTATACCATTGACTTGAATAGCATTGTTCCACTGAAGCCAAGTCAGATTATATTTGTACTCATTTTTGTTTTGTGTTCCAATTCCTGTTAATGCTCACACTTATAGATTATCTGATTTTCTTCCTTGATTCTTCACTAGAAAGTTTAGAGAAGGTAATTTAATCATGTCATCCTGCCCTCACTCCTTTGTTTGGGCTGATCCTCTTCTCAAATCTTTCTGTTTTGGGAGAGATTCAGGCTTCCTCATTTTCTGATTGGCTCTTGAGCTTTCTAGTCAACACTCTACAATAATTTTCTGTCAGTCTCACTCTCCTCTATGATAATAATAATAATTTTCTCTTTTGGTAGGTTGAAACTGGTTACTTTTTTTTACAAATCAAGATTTCTAAACAGTCCTGAAAAACAACCACAAATCCTTGTCAAGGCATGTAGGATCCATTTGTGTTTAGTGTTGGCACATGCTGAGTGTCACCCGTTCATGTGTTTACATACCTTATGTGCTCTCTAGGATGCCACACTGTAATGCTTTGACCTCTGAGCGTCACATTCTCCTTCCTGTGTCTTCCCCCAAACCTCTTTTCCATCAACCTTACTGCTCAAGAATTTCCTCTTTTACATATTTTCCTGTTTCTCAAAACTTAACACTTGTACATTAACATCTTGTTTTCCATTAATTTCTGTTGTAAACTTCATTGTAGTTTGAGATTCTCTGTCTCTCTTGCCCTTCCTTCAAACCTCTTCCTGTCTTTCTTTCTTTTTCTCCCAACTCTCTCTCGTTCTCCTCCTCTCTCATTTTTCCCATGAGACAATAATCCCTTGATGTTTGAAAATACGTGCTTTTGATCTGCTTTCTCAGACTACATAGGATAGTGTTCTGATTGTGTCAGATGCCAGTAGACATACAGTGAATAAAGTCAACACAACATGAGATGTTATTTATACATGACATCTTCATGTGCCTATTGCTATGAAGGTATTGGTAAGACTGAGAAACCCCTCAGTGAGTATTTACTTCTTTAAAACCAACGTGCAAATACTAGCAACACTGAACTGTCAGATGTCCTCAGCCTGAAAACTTAAATTGGATCAAGATTATGTTGGAGCCATAATGTAAGTAAAGTACCCAATTCTGTTCTCATCTCTAGGGAAAAATCACTGGAAGTCTGCATAATTTACAGACACTGCCAGTTCCACCTTAGCATGGAAGTACTAGTCTTGGTGCTGTTCACCAGGGAAAACTGCAAGCCACATGGAGAAAAGAACAAGCGATTGTGGAAGATATTTGTATTTCCCTCATTTTAATATTTTATTTTGTTTTTTGAGACAAGGTCTCTCTATGTAGTCTTAACTATCCTGAAACTTCCTATTTAGATCAAGCTGCTTCAAACTCATAGGGATCCTCCTGCCTCATGAGTGCTGATATTAAATGTGTGTGCTACCATATCAGTCTTCTTTCTGGTACAGAATTTATTATATGAAACCTAGAGGCACCTGAAATCACAGCTTACATAGAGGATCAAGTGCAGTCTGCATTTCTGAATATTACTTCTTCTGATACTTTTCCTTATACCATACATTTAGGCCATTCCTGAAGTGAAGGAAAAGCTGCCACTGAAAGTAGACAGAGGCTGATCCAAGATGAACGAACACATGAACATGTTAGGAAGGTCCACCAGTTTCCCCTCCAACAAGACAGCCAAATACCAGTTCTGTCAGAATGTTATCAAGGCGACAAGAACAGTCAAACTTGCCTAAGAAAACTGTTTCCCATGAACAACACTATCTGTTTCTGTTTTTTCAAGACCTTGGTGTTAAGTTCTAGAAAGTTATAAATAATTAATGTTTAGTTTTCTTCTGACTTTAACAAATTATGTCAGAATGAATGACTCAACTATGCTAATATGATTTAAATTTTAGAGCAAAAAGCTACAAGAATGTGTTATGACTATTATCATAACTTAGGACTGACAGTGGTATATTGGGTTCAAGTAATGCTGCTGCTACTGTGACTGAGCTTCTCTGCAGCCTAAAAACGGAGCAGGATTTCATTCTTCTAATGAACCACACACACACAGCCTACACACTGATAAACAAACTCTATTTGTTTGGTAAAATATTTGAACATGATCATTAATACTAGACTGAAAACATAATTTATGCAGTGTATTGTTTCTCATCTCTAATATCTGAGTAAGTGAATTGCAAAAACAAGTTTCCCAGCAAACACTTGACAGTTCTGAGGCTCCTTAAAACTAATGTCAGGGAGCTTTCCTGCACAACGTAATTTTACATTATGGTCAAGATATCCTGGGTAATGGCTACCGACTATTCTCAACCATAGTCTCAGTATTGTAACCTAGTTTTCTTATCTTTCTCCTTTTGTAAATTGCTCCAAAACCTTAATGCATTTATATTTAAAATTTTTTCTGTAAATTACACTTAAAATATTTACAAAGCTAAGTGGCAATATTATTTATAAAGTGGATTGAGCATATAAAAGGAACATTACTGTCTCTAAAAGAAAATGTTCATGACGCTATCATAAAATTATATGTATGAGGTCTATAAAAATACTAGTCAAAATTTTTTCCACTTACACAAAAATTACTCCAGATACTTGGCCTATGACAAATGTGTTTCATCAAAGATTATGTGCAACACAATATACAATCATGAAAGCTATTAGTTACAATTTTTATTTTTATACTATCTTGTGTATCATGAAGCTTAAGCCATTTCTGATTTTGCAATATAGTCATCTTGTCACTATATGTATTCTTAAAAGGATTCTTTTATATATATATATATACAGTAAAAGCAATGGCGTTTTAAAAATGGAATATATATCTTGGTGAACTTGGGTAAAATAGCTAGCCACTTGCTTGGGAAGTGAAGCAAAATATTAGATGATTTATTATCAGATTTTATATTGTTCTAAAAATTATGGCATAAATCTTCTATATTTAAATAGTGATGGGGACAAATAATTTCCTGTGACTTCTCTATCATAGTAATGGAAACGTGATTATCCCTCAATGATACAAAATGATATCTATTTGTCACTTTTGACATGACAGAGCTAAGGAATGTTAGGGCAAAATAACTTCCCTTCAATCACTTTAAACATCTACATTTGAAAAGGGCAAAATGAAGAAAAATTGCTGGCCAATAGTTAAAACCATGTCAGAACCTGACAGCTTCTTAAAACAGAGAGCAAGCCTAGAGAGATGGCTGAATGGCTAAGAGGCCTTGCTGCTTGCTGATCTTTCTGGGGTCCTGAGTTCAATTCTCAGCACCAACATGAGGCAGCTTTAAAGATACATGAATGTGTGTTTCTATTGTGTATATTATTTATATAAATATATATGAATAGTATCCTTTTTCTTAAGAACCCAAGCCAAATAAATGTATGTATATGTTTGTAATAAATTCTATAGAATTTAGATAAATAATACAACAAAATATTCTCTAATAGGAAGATAGATGAGTATATTAAATATCACAGACTCCACTATCTCAAAATAATTTAAAATTTTGATTAAGCAAAGTAAGTTTCCAAACAGATTATTTTTGAACTAACAAAAAGGATTTTAAAAGATTTTTGTGTAAACAAATATTTTGAACTGGCTACAGTAATTTTCAATCAGAAAGTTGAATTTATTGTACAGTAAATATTGATGAAAATGAGAACAATAAAGTAGATCAACCAAGTAGAATAGAAGAAAGTCATTTTTTTCACTAGAATGAGCCTGTGGTTCCATCTCTATATAATCCATTGCCATCAGTTATATATAGCAATTCAAAGGAAAATGATAACTACTCATACCATTTTAAATACTAGTATGGATTAATTCGGAAATAGGCAAATTGTTACCTGGTACTCTCTAGGGAAAGTAACCCTAAGATTGTTGGAAAGTCTGCAACTGGGAAAAGAGTCATTTCTCAATTTTAAATGAGTGGAAGGGATTGTGCAAAGGTTCTAATATAAACACTCATTTTCTACATACCAAAACCATAAAACGACTGGCAAAGAAAAAAGTGAAAATGTTCTATGACAAAGATTTTTTGTACAGAGATAGAAAATATACAGAGAGTAGTAAGAATGAGGATAAAACTCCAATAAAAATGACTGGCAATGGAGTTGGCAAAAAAAAGAAAAAAACAGACTAAAAATTGGAAATATTCATGGCTAAGCAATATGTTTGACTTATGATAATAAAAAAGTTAATTAAAATGACAATGGCATGTCATATTTTAATGAAACTAATTTTCTACTTTATGGTTGAAAGAATATAGAAAATATTTCTTACATGCACTCTAGAACATTCCATGAAGATACAGACCTCATTCAAAAAACTTACATTCATTGAAACTGTCCATCTATTCTTCATCATTCCTTTGCTTAATAAACATCTCTGAATACAATACATGCTGGAAAAGCAGTTCATACAATGCAGAAGAATGCTTTCACTGAAGTAATAGAAGAGAACACACCTGAAGAAGTAGATGGGCTGTGAATATACTCACTGAGAAATTAGTTTGACCAGAAACTAGGATATGAGTTGCTAATCTATGCAGATAACTCGTGACACATGTGACACATGGGGAACACTGAAAATCACAGCCCTAAAGCCATCACTACATTAATTTTGAATAATTTTTTGACAATGTCATACATATATATTTTAAATCATATTTATTTATATGTGACAATACAGTATACTATGAATATGCTTTCTCTCTATATTGTCTCATCTGCCTTTCATACCTATAAACACCTGTCCCTATACATCTTTTTACCAGATTCAATGGTTTTTGGGTTTGTTTCTGACCCATTTACTTTAACCAGGGCATCTATATGAGTACTGAATTGGAATGACCCACTGGAAGCTGATGGAATCACTAGAGAGTACACGTCTGATAACAATAAGCCAATCCCCTCCTTGCACCTATCAGTAGAAAATTACTCTCAGCTGGAGGGATGGGACCCTGTGAACCACTACTTCATCTGTGACTGACTGTTGATTAGTCCTTGCTTGTGTAGACCCAGTGCAACCATCTATGGCTGCTTTGAGTTCATGATTACGGTGACTTTTTATTGCCCAAAAGGTGGTATTTTCAGACTATCTTTAGGTTCATACTCTCTGTTCCCTATTTTTCAATATTCCCAAAACCTCATAGGGGATGGTATAAATGTCTTATTTAAGTCTGAGCCCCTAGCTATCACTTTTTCTCAGTACCTTGTATATCCATAAATCTGCACTCACCGCTATTCACTGGAATGAGTGACTTCTCTGATTAAAATTGAGAGTAACATTTTGTCTCTAGCTATAAATACAATATCTAGAAAGCTAAACAACAGTATTCAGTTCCCCTCTTGGGACTATCATATTATTTAACATTGGTTTCTTTTTCTAGGCTTAACAAACCATGCATAGATGCCCTCTCTTGAAAGAAAATGTAAAATGTAATCAGAAATCTTTGGTTACAACCAAAACAGTAACGGCACTACTCTACAAGTCATTAAACAAAATATGCAATATTAAAGGTTGGATAGCTCTTAACAAGTTATTGGTTGCAGAGACCTCAAAGGTCTCCCAAAGAAACACAAGCTATTGCCCTTGCTCTTGGTTATTTGCTAGGACTACATAATAAGGTGCTTTTGCTGAAGACAACACATGTTGCAGGTTCAATGTAAATAATCAAGTCAGAACTAAGATTAAAGCTTCCATCCGTCCTGTAGAAGGGCTTTCAGGTTGTCAGGAGGTACAAGAGAAGCTGCTATTAGAGAAAGGTCATTGTGGGCCTTACCCAGCTATGAACCCAATTCTTACTTTATAATCAATTTCATGTCATTGTCATTGTTACTTCATAAATGCTGACATTTTTCTAAACCTTAGACAAAAGCCAATTTCACTATTTTTTTATATTTGTTCTACAGTAATAGCAGTTGATATTTATTGAACAGGTACATTGTATATAATATTATTCTATGAGGTAGGTACTTTTACTATTACTATTTTTAATTTTAAAATGATAAAAAAGAATAGATGAGTAAGTTTACACAGTTGTCCATTTTCTCTCAGCTAGAAATATGGCACAGTCAATATTCAAACCCAGAGTTCTACCTGTGTCTTTAAATACTGTGAGGAACAACAACAACAATAAACCATAGGCTCACTAAGACAAAGTACACATGACAAGAAACAAGAGTTAAACATAGGTTTGTAAGATTGTAAATTAGCAGTTGAGTGTTGACTGGACAAAACGAGATAACCAGTATCTAAAGCCTGGAGGAGGTCCTAGTGAGAAAGGAATGTATGCACCCATGGAACACAGAAAGGCTTAGGAGCTTGAAAGAGTAAGTCCTTCAAAAGATAGTTTGATAACACAGGAAAGGCAGAAGAAAGGATAGTACTTGAAAAAATACAAGTTGATATTAGACTTCCAGGGCCACTTCTCTACCCTTGTTAGATAGTAACCCGGTGTTTACTCTTCAAAGAAAGATTCCATATTCTGGATAGTCAAGGACAGTGTGAAACATTATAGTAGAATTTCATGAAAAGAGTTGATAGACTCTATTATAGCAGGGTAAGCTTTGTGGCAGAAAGGGCTCAGGGCTATGGTGGGAGACATACAAAACTATTCACATCTCTATGGACCAGAGAGCAAGACACATCTGAAGATAGTGCTGGTTACATACTTCAAAATCTGCCCAACACCTCTCACTGATGCAGTTTCTGGCTGATACCCACCTCCTACACATTCCCCATTCTCTAGAACAGCACCTCAAAGTGGGAGATGAAGTGTTCAAATACAGATGCCTGTGGGGGACATTTAGCATCCAAAATTGTTGATTTTCAGCTCTATAAATTGTACTTAATAATTAGGGGAAAGATTACAACTCATATTTAAGAGTTAAATTAAAATGAACTTTGAAATTCTTTGTTATTCTGTGAATTACTCAATTGCTGATATTGATAATCCAGTGGGAGCTAAGTGAGCTTAATTTCAACTTTGTAAGTTTTGTTACATAAAGATAAGAATCGTGCCTCTCATTAGATATATTGTCACAGCAGTGGGAACAGTGACTAACACAATTTCTAATAGGAAACAGAGGCCAAAATGAATAAACAGTATAAATAAATAAACATATAAACAGTGGCAGTAATGAATCATGAAAGCTTGAAAACAGACCCAGTCTAATGAGAGAGAGAGAGAGAGAGAGAGAGAGAGAGAGAGAGAGAGAGAGAGAGAGAAATATCACTTAAAATACGTAACAGAAGCTGAACACAAAGTAAATATATGTGTAGCAATCTTATTTGCATTATCACCCTTGATAAGTCATGCTTATGATTTTTAGCTTCTTTATAGTTATTGTTAACTTCTCAGCATTTTAAATTCATTTTACTGTTTTTCTTGATAAATACAAAATAAATAAAGAAAAAAATAAATATTTGTCACTATAAGTAACAGAGTGTTATTCAAAGGAGAAACAAATAAGAAAATATCCTGTCCTAGTTTCAATGAAGTATAACTGACAAAAATATATTCATGGTATTTATACTAATTTAAAAAATGAGCATATTGTAGAATTATTATAACCATTGAGCTAACATATTCATAACTCATATGGTAACTTGTTTATGGTTAGAAAATTTGAAATACACCTAGCAAACTTCCAGCATATATATATATATATATATATATATATTAGTATTGGCTATCACTGTGCTTTTCAAGGAAAAAAAAACTTTTTTTTTACTCTTCAGCTAAAAACAAAATTATTTGCATTTTTCCCATTTTGAAAATATCTTCTGTGGCATGTGATAGAAAGGCTAAAATGTGTGACACTGGGTGGTGAAATTATTTACTTTAAAAAAATTAACTCTTATTTTGCTTGGGTTGGAAAAATATTCTAAGGAAACTGTCTTTAAATGTCTGGATTCTTTTCCAGGTATTTCCAGCTGGTCCTGAAGGCTAAGTTTTTATTCTGCAGACATGCTAGGCCTTGACTAAAAGTGCAACATGAACTTAGTCCTAAAATAAAAATTGTATAGCAAACATCCTATATTATACAAATCTAATGCATTTTTACTTTATGGAAATATTTAAAGTTGTATAAATAGATGGACTTGATTTCTCGTGTGCATAAAACTAGGCAGGAGGTAAGTGTATAGACAGAGAGACGAGTAAATCCCAATAACAACTGGGTTTCCTAAAAAGGCAATGGACTCTTTAAGAAATTATTGAGTGTCAGTAATGTCTTTGAAGACTTATGCTAACATTTTAAAAAGAAGAAGGCTAGATGTTTTCATACTTTGGACTTGAATCACAGGTCAGGAATAAGGCACACCAGCTTTAAATAGAACCTGTAACAGAAGCCATCCCAGTTCTAGTCTTGCCTAAGCAAAATAATGGGAATAGTGTGATGGTTTGTTAATAGCCCATTTTACTACCTAATTAGGAAGGTCACATGTAAAATACTCCTTAGCTCCATACCTTCTCAACTGCATGTGCATTACAGTAATTCCATTTAATTTATTTAAATCTATAATACATGTCAAAGATCACACAGTATTTTATATCTGTCTTGCAGTAGAGCCATAAAATAAATTACTGAAAGGTCACCGTGGTACTAGGTTTCATTAATTTAATTATGAATTGCTTTTCCATTTACTATTGAGTCGCTAACATAATGCAGCATTGGATAATGCTTTATAATAGTACACTGTATTGTCAAAACCATAATTTGACAAAGCATGCCTGCTCTGCTGTTCTCAGTCTGACCAGCTTCATTTCACTTGTAAAGTGATGAAAATAAAAATAATCTCTGACATTATTCCTATTACTTTCCAGACAGCAGCAGGTATACAACATAGAAACCTAGAGGGAAACATTTTATTTGATGAGAAATGTAGTAAGTTTAATGCTTCAGTCTCACATCAAAAGTTTTACTCCTGCTCTGCATGATCTAACTATGCCATGTGCCTAATTCAGGAGCCCTCCATTGCACAGTCTCTTCGTGGACAATGTTCTCCTTATAGCTGGAGAACAGATTAATGTGGAAATAGCAAAGGTGCTCACCATGCTTACAAAGTTTTATTACTCATTGCTTTCATTTCTTGACTTTCTCTATGACTTTTTCTCTCTTTGTTGTATAAGATGCAAGATTTAAAACTGATTTAGAATTTTCTCTTAGTCACATTATTTCCAGTTTAGGAGGCTATTTTGGAGAATATTCTCTGCCTCTCCTTATCACAGTTCTCCTCAAAATAAAAGTGCTGGGGAGAGAAAAGGAAATGGGAGATGATGTAATTATATTTTAACTAAAATAAAACAGAGGATATAAAAAGAGAGGTATGTATTTGCTATTTCCACTTACCTGTTTCCATACTGTTTTAAGCACTCATTGATCTGCCTAAGATCTCCACAGACCCCAAAGCCTCTCTCCTCAAGGTCACTAGTAAGGTCAAGTCTCAGAGGTGACTGCTCCACAGTGTTTAAGGGAACCATTCCTCTCTCCTCCCTGTCACATGTTCCCTCTGGTGTTTTAAGTACTCTTCACTGCCCTAAGGGAACTGGGTTAGGTAGACACACCATGTTCTAATGCTGACTGGGGTGACATGCTGGTGGGCCAGCACAGAAACGCACCTCATAGAAGCAGCATGTACCACCAGCACTATTCCTCAGACTGTAGCATTTTTGTAAGACTGACAAACAAACAGCATAGGTTTCTCTGACACTCTCCTAGACAGGCTTTTTCTTTTTCCAGAACAAAGTCATACTATGTAATTCTGGCTGGACTCACATGATAGACAAAGCTATATCCACTTGCCTGTGCCTCCCCAGTGCTAAGATTGAAGGTGTATGCCACCATATTTGACTCTGGTCCTGTTTCTTGATAAAAGAATCCAAAGTTCAAACTGTGCATTTGTTCCTTGGTGGTCAGTGTTGACCAAAATTGTAATTAAGAACTATAAAGAAAATAAACTAAAATAAAATGACCTGTTATGTAGGTCATTGGCTTACATAGCATATACGAGGCCTTGAATTTGACTCTGAGACCCATAGGAAACAAAATAATTAATTTAATTTAATCTTTAAGTAAGTAAAGTACTAAGCTAATTTATATTGTTGATATAAACAAGGACCAAGACTTCAGACCCAAAGCCTTTGCCATGAATTAGGCTCAAAATTAGTAAAGCCTTCTCCCTCTGGTCCAAGTATGAATGTTCACCATTAATAAAGGAGTGTAAAAAGTATTCACTGCAGCTTTTTTTCCCAAGATTTTTACAGCCTGAGACCACTGGACCACAGAGACCTCCTATGGAGAATAGCTAACTCCTCTCCCATGTGTCATATGTAATAAATGCACTGAGGTTCCCTATCGCAGAAGGAGCAGGTGCATCTCCATCAGTGTGTACAACCCATCTGATTCCACACTTTCTGTTATATGGGTCTGTCATCTCTTCATTCCCTCCTTGCCCAGCCAGGTTTCCAGGTCCAAGTCTCTGGAGCTTCCACCTAAATCAAATAGAATATAACACAATGGTCCTGCTTGAGATCAGGAGTATGTAATGAACCTAGAGACTTGAGTAACAGCTCCCTGCACTTGGATGGCCAACATGGAAAACATCTCCCATGGCTTTACTAGCAAAGTGTCAGGTATTGTAGAAATAGCAATGAAAACCACCAACTCAGAGAGTCATGAGTATCTTAGAGAGAGAGAGAGATGATACTCCATTCAGGCATCACACCTATCAATGCTTTCCAAACGTCTAAAGACAAAGTAGAGGAGTTACAAGATGGTAAAGGTACAGCAAACAAAAACTATTAAGAGCAAACTGCAAAGCAGTAGACTAGTAGAGAAACAATGAGAATCTGGGTTACAGGAGGACATGTATCCCATAGAAGTAATCATTTCTGTATAGCAGTTGTATGTCAATGTCTTGTGATCTTCTTGCAAGAAAAATTGTCTCAAGATGCTGTTTTTAACCACAGGTCCCCTCTAAACATTGTGCTTATCTTCCATTGCATGTACATTGAAATGTGGACAATTGGACCATATCCATCATATCCATTACCCCATTTTTCTCATCTGTGACTGTAAGAAATATATCTCAGACATTCACTGTATGTCAACATTATGCTAAGGAATATGTAAGTCACAAAAGATGGATCAACCATAAAAGTAGCTCAGGTGATAAATAGCTTTTAACACCTATTTGAATCACCCTAAAGCTAAATTAAACTATAAAGCAGTCTTTAATTAAATGATAGCTTACTGGGATTACTAATAATCACCATAAAATTAGGCAAACAGAAAATGGGTTTTACTAAATTAACAAACAAACTTTCCCAAAGAAATTTGTGTTTAAATTCATCAGGTATACTGAAGGCAATCAGTGAGCTCAAAAAGTTCTCTATGCTCATGAATAATGTTTCTAAAATATCACTTGGTTTTCAAACAAAAAAAATTAAGGCAGGGGGTTCCAATTCCTCATTGCAAGTAATCCTCAAGGCCTCAAAGAACCAAGTGATTATCAACTACTACTTTCTTAAACTCATTATGTGATATGCAATGGTATTATAAATATATATAATAGCAAATTGTATTGGGATAATGAATTTAAAACACACTCAATAGAGTGATTATTTTCAAAAATCATTTTTTAATTCAGCAGCATTTTTAATCAAATGTCTCTTAGCAGCTCTTGCTGCTTCCTCAGCAGTCAAACATTTGAAGACAACATAACATACACTATGCAGACTCTGTATTTTCCATCTTTTCATATTTGTCTTATATAGTTTATTTTTTAAAAAAAATTTATCCTTTTTTTGTTTTTCTTTTCTATTCAAAGCCTACATCTATTTCTAAACATATTGTAAAGAGTTCAGAATATTTTCTTTTTTTGTTATGAATAGTCACATTTTCTACCCGTGTATATACTTATTCAAGGTCCCTTTCCCCTCCCACAACCTCCAGTCACCTTCTCTTCTCCACATCTTCCCATCTCCTCCCCAGCATGGGCAGGAGGTCCCAAGGTCCCAATATTGCTCAGTTCAGCATCCACAACTGGCAGATCCAGTTTCCTCACCCCAACATCCATCCTGACTTAAGTATTCCACTAGAGGGAGTGGGATCCAAAGTGCTTGTCCAAGGTGTTTCAGATCCCAAGCTGTTCAGTGGTTGTGCTTTGCAGCTTGGACATGCTTTGCTTTTTGATTTTTTGTTTAGAGTCCACTAATGAGTGAGTACATCCCCTGCTTATCTTTCAGGGTTTGAAATACCTTGCTTAGGAGGATATTCTTCATATCCATCTATTTGCCTGCAAATTTTAGGATATCATTTTTTCTTACTGCTGAGTAGTACTCCATTGTGTAGATGTACCACAGTTTGTTAATCCATTCTTCAGTTGAGGGGCATCTAGGTTGTTTCCAGGTTCTTGCTATCACAAATAATGCTGCCTTGAATATAGTTGAGCTAATGACTTTGGAGTACAAATGTGTGTCTTTAGGGTATACACCCAGAAGTGTTATTGCTGGATCCTTCGGAAGATTGATTCACAGTTTTTTGAGAAACCTCCAGACTGCATTCCAGAGTGGCTGAACAAGCTTATACTCCCACCAACAAAGGAGGAGTGTTCCCCTTGCTCCACAACCTCTCCAGCATAGTCTGTCATCTGTGTCTTTTATCTTAGCCAATCTGACAGGAATAAGGTTGTATCTCAAAGTTGTTTTGATTTGCATTTCTCTGATGGCTAAAGAAGTTGTACACTATTTCAAGTGCCTTTCAGACATATAAGGGCAACTACTTATGTAAAAGAAACACTGCTAATGCTCGAATCCCACATCAATTCTCATACACTCTCATAGTGGGAGACTTCAATACTCCACCTTCACCCCTGAATATGTCAACTAGACAGACACTCAATAGAGAAATAAGAAGGCAAACAGAGGTTATGATGCAAATGGATTTAATAGATAATAGAAGCCTCCAACCAAATTCAAAGGAATAGACATATTTCTCAGCTCCTCATGGAACTTTCTCCAAAATTGGCCACATAGTTGTTTATAAAGCAAATATCAACAGATTCAACAAATGGAAATAATCCCTTGTATCATATCAGATCACCAGGGCCTAAAGTTAGAGTTCAACAGCATCAAAAACCACAGAAAACCTACCAACTCATGGAAACTAAACATCACTTAACTGAACCACTTCTGGGTCAAGGAAGAAATTAAGAAAGAAATCAAAGTAGTCCTAGAATTTACTGAAAATGAATCCACAATACAGCCAAACATGTGGGACACAATGAAAGCAGTCTTAAGAGGATAATTCATAGCACCAGATGCCTACATGAAAAACCTAGAGAAATCCCACACTGGAGACCTAACAGCTCAGCTCAAAGCATTAGCACAATTAGAAGCAAACTCACCTAGAAGGAGTAGATGGCAAGAAATAATCAAACTTAGAGCTGAAATCAATACAAATGAAATAAAAAGAATACAAAGAATCAACAAATCAAAGAGTTGGTTCTTTGAGAAAGTCATCAAGATAGATAAGCCCTTATCCAAACTAGTCAAAAAGCAGAGAGACAGTATCCAAATCAACAAAATCTGAAATGAAAAGGGGGACATAACAACAGACCCCCAGGAAATCCAGAGAATTATCTGATCATACTTTGAAAATCTATATTCCACAAAAATGGAAACCCTAGAAGATATGGACAGCTTTTTAGACAGGTACCATTTACCAAAGTTAAATAAAGACCAGATTAATTACCTAAACAGACCTATAAGCCTAAAGGAATTTGAAGTTGTCATTAAAAGCCTCCCCCAAAAAAATCCCAGGTCCAGATGGTTTCAGTGCAGAATTCTACCAGAGATTCAAAGAAGAATTACTACCATTACTCCTCAAACTATTTCACATACTAGACACTGAAGAAATATTGCCAAATTCCTTTTATGAGGCCAAAATTACCCTAATACCTAAGCCACTCAAAGACACAACAAAGAAGGAGAACTTCATACCAAATTCCCTCATGAATATTGATGCTAAAATTCTCAGAAAAATTTTGGCAAACCGTATACAACAATATATAAAAAATATCATCCACCATGACCAAGTAGGCTTCATCCCAAAAATGCAGGGATGATTCAACATATGAAAAACCATAAACATCATCAATCATATAAACAAACTAAAGAAACAAAACCACATGATCATATCCTTAGATGCTGAAAAAGCCTTTGACAAAATCCAACACTCCTTTTTGATAAAAGCCCTGGAGAGTGATCAGGAACACAGGCATAATATCTCAATATAATAAAGGCGATTTACAAGAAGCCTACAGCTAACATCAAACTTAATGAAGAAAAACTCAAAGCAATCCCACTAAAATCAGGAACTAGACAAGGATGTCCTCTCTCCACTTATTTATTCAATATGGTTCTTGAAGTTTTAGCTAAAGCAATAAGAGAACAAAAGGAGTTTAAGGGGATACAAATTGGTAAAGAAGAAGTGAAACTATCACTATTTGCAGATGATATGACTGCATACATAAGTGACCCACAAAATTCTACCAGGGAACTTCTACAGCTGATAAACACCTTCAGCAATGTAGCAGGATACAAGATTAACTCAAAGAAATCAGTAGCCCTTCTATACACTAAGATAAAAGGGCTGAAAAAGAAATAAGGGAAACATCACACTTTATAATAGCTGCAAATAGCAGTAAATACCTTGGAGTAACTATAACCAAAGAAGTAACAGACCTATTTGACAAAAATTTTAAATCACTGAAGAAAAAAATTGAAGAGGATATCAGAAAATGGAAAGAACTCCCATGTTCCTGGATTGGTAGGATCAACATAGTAAAAATGGCAATTCTACCAAAGGCAATCTACAGATTCAATGGACTGCCCATTACAATCCCAACACAATACTTTTTGGACCTTGAAAGAAAAATACTCAATTTCATTTGGAATAACAGGAAAGCCAGGATTGCCAAAACAATTTTACTCAACAAAAGAACCTCAGGAGGTATCACCATCCCTGACTTCAAGTTATACTACAGAGCTACAGTAATAAAAACAGCCTGGTACTGGCATAAAAACAGACTTGTGGATCAATGGAATAGAATTGAGGATCCAGACATTAACCCAAAAACCTATGAACACCTGATCTTTGACAAAGAGGCCCAAAATATTCAATGGAAAAAAGACAGTATCTTTAACAAATAGTGTTGGCATACCTGGTTGGTAGTGTGTAGAAAAATGCAAATAGATTCAAGCCTCTCACCCTGCACAAAACTCAAATCCAAGTGGATCAAATACCTCAACATAAATCCACCCACACTGAATTTGATAGAAAAGGAAGTGGGAAATTCCCTCAACACATTGGCACAGGTGACCACTTCCTAAACGTAACACCAATGGCACAGATACTAAGAACAACAATCAATAAGTGGTACCTCCTGAAACCGAGACGCTTCTGTAAAGTCAACAACCCTGTCCATTTGCCTGCAAATTTTAGGATATTTTTTTTCACTGCAAATAGTACTCCATTGTACCACAGTTTGTTAATCCAGTCTTCAGTTGCAGGGCATCTAGGTTGTTTCCAGGTTCTTGCTATTATGAACAATGCTGCTATGAACATAGTTGAGCTAATACCTTTGGAGTGCAAATGTGAGTCCTTTGGGTATATGCCTAATAGTAGCATTGTTGGGTCCTTGGGAAGATTGATTCCCAGTTTTCTACAGTAGCTGAACAAAGTTACACTCCCACCAACAATGGAGGAGTGTTCCCTTTGCTCTGCATCATCTCCAGCATAGGCTGTCATCTGTGTTTTTGATCTTAGCCATCCTGACAGGTTTAAGGTGGTACCTCAAAGTTGTTTTGATCTGTATTTCTATGATGGCTAAAGATTTCAAGTGTCTTTCAGTTATTTGCAATTCTTCTTCTGAGAATTCCCTTTTTAGCCCTGAACCCCATTTTTTAATTAGGTTATTTAGAGTTTGGATTTCTAGTTTCTTGAGTTCTCTATATATTTTAGAAATCAGTCCTCTGTCAAGCGTAGGGTTGGTGAAGATATTTTCCCACTCTGTATCCTATTGTTTTTTTTCTTATTGACTGTGTCTTTGGCCTGTCAGAAGCTTCTCAGTTTCAGGAGGTCCCACTTACTGATTGTTGTTCTTAGTGTCTGTGCTACTGGTGTTATATTTAGGAAGTGTTCACCTGTGCCAATTCATTGGAGGGTATTTCCCACTTTCTTTTCTATCAAGTTCAGTGTAGTTGGGTTTACGTTGAGGTTTTTGATTCGCTTGGATTTGAGTTTTGTTCAGGGTGATAGGTTTGTATCTATTTGCATTCCTCTACATACTGCCATCCAGTTATGTCAATACCATTTGTTGAAGATACTATCTCTTTTTCCATTGGCTATCTTTGGCCTCTTTGTCGAAAAACAGGTGTTCATAGGTGTGTGGGTAAATGTCAGAGACTTTGATTCTGCTCCATTGATCTACAAGTCTGTTTTTATGTCAGAACCAGACTATTTTTATTACTATAGCTTTATAGTATAGCTTGAAGTCAGAGATGGTGATCACCCTGAATTTCTTTTTTTAAGCAGGATTTTCTTGGCGATCCTGAGTTTCTTGTTATTCCATATAAATTTGATTATTGAACTTTCAAGGTCTGTAAAAAAATGCGTTGGGATTTTGATTTGAATTGTATTGAATCTGTAGATTGCTTTTGTTAAAATTGCCATTTTTACTATGTTGATCTTACCTATCCAGGAGCATAGGAAGTCTTTCCATTTTCCAATATCTTCTCTAATCTTTCTTCAGTGACATAAAGTTTTTGTGAAAGAGGCCTGCTACTTCTTTGGTTATACTTACCACAAGATATTTAATGTTATTTTCAGCTATTATAAAGATGATATTTCTCTAATTTCTTTCTTAGCCTTTTTTATGTATAGGAGGGCTTTTGATTTTTCTTTTCTTTTCTTTTTATTTCTTTATTTTTTAGTTGATCTTGTACCCTGCTACATTGCTGAAGGTGTTTATGAGCTGCCTGTGTTCCCTGGTAGAATTTTTGGGGTCATTTATATAAATGATCAAAGCTTCTGAATATAGAGATAGTTTTATTTCTTCCTCTCTGATTTGTATCCACTTAATCTCCTTTCATTCTTTTATTGCTTTAGCTAGAAATTCAAATTAATTCATATATTAAATGGATAAGGAAAGAGAGAGCAGCCTCATCTTGTTCCTGATTTTAGTGGGATTGCTTTGAATTTTTCTCCTTTTAGTTTGTCAGCTTGGTATACATTGCCTTTATTATATTTAGGTATTTTGCCTGTATTCCTGATCTGTCCAGGACTTTTATCATGAAAGACTGTTGGATTTTTGTTAAATGCTTTTTCTGCATCAATGAGATGATGATGTGTTTTTTTTTCTTTAATTTTCTTATATGATGGGTGACATTCAGTTTTTCATAGGTTAAACCATCCCTGCATCTCTGGGATGAAGCCTACTTGATCATGGTGGATGATTTTTTTTTTTGATGTGTTGTTGGGTTCAACTTGTCATAATTTTACTGAGAATTTTTACATCAATGTTTATGAGGGAGATTGGTCTGTGACTCTCTTTCTTTGTTGCATCTTTGAGTGGCTTGAGTATCAAAGTGATTGTGCCCTCTTAAAAATAGTTTGGCAATATTCCTTTATTTTGTACTGTGGAATAGTTTAAGGAGTATTGGTATTAGTTCTCCTTTGAATGTCTAGTAGAATTCTGCACTGAAACCATCTGGTTTTGAACTTTACTTTATTTGGGAGACTTTTAATGACAGCTTCAATTTCTCTTGGGGTTACAGATCTGTTTAGGTCTTTAATTTGATCTTGATTGAATTTGGTAAATGATACATGTCCAGAAAGCTATCCATTTCTTCTATGTTTCCCATTTTTGTGGAGTATAGATTCTTAAAGTATAACCTAATAATTCTTTGTATTTCCTGGGTTTCTGTTGTTATGTCCCCCTTTTCATTTCAGATTTTGTCAATTTGGATACTCTCTCTCTGCTTTTTGTTTAGATTAGATAAGGTTTTATCTATTTTGTTGACTTTCTCAAAGAATTAAATCTTTGATTCATTGATTCTTTGTATTGTTCTATTTGTTTCAATTGTATTGATTTTAGCTCAAAGTTTGATTATTTCCTGGCATCTACTTCCTTTAGGTAAGTTTACTTCTAATTATTCTAAAACCTTCAGCTGTGCAGTTGGGCCTCTTGTGTGAGGTTTCTCTAGGTTTTTCACAAAGGCATCTAGAGCAATGAGTTTTTGTCTTACAAGTGCTTTCATTGTGTCCCATAAGTTTGGGTTTGCTGTGGATTCATCCTCATTAAATTCTAGGAAGTCCTTGATTTCTTTCTTAATTTCTTCATTGACCCAGATGTGGTTCAGTTGAGTGATGTTTAGTTTCCATGAGTCAGTAGTCATTCTGTGTTGTTAAACTCTAACTTTAGACCATGGTGATCTGATATGGTAAAAGGAGTTATTTCAATTTTTTTTGTCTGTTGATATTTGCTTTTATGTGGTCAATTTTAGAGAAAGTTCCATGGGGTGCTGAGAAATATGTATATTCATTTGTGTTTGGGTAGAAGGTTTATATATCTATTAAGTCCATTTCGGTCATAACTTCTACTAGATCACTTATTTCTCTGTTGAGTTTCTGTCTGGTTGACCTATCCAAGGGTGAAAGTGAGGTATTGCAGTCTCCCACTATTAATGTGTGGGATTTCATATTAGGTTTTAGCTTTAGTAGTGTTTCATATATGTATATATATAACATATATATAAATACATATGTATATATATATATATATATGTGTGTGTGTGTGTGTGCCTTTATGTTTGGGGCATAAATATTCAATATTGAAACTTCTTGGTGTATTTTTCCTGAGATGAATAATTAATATCCATCCTTCTCTCTTTTTATTGATTTTTAAAGTTTATTTTGTTAGACATTAGGATGACTACAACTAGCTTGTGTCTTAGGACCATTTGATTGGAGAGGCTTTTCCCTACCCTTTATGCTGAGCTTGTCTTTGTCTTTGAGGGTGAGGTGTATTTCTTGTATGCAACAGAAAGATGGCTTCAGTTTTGGTATCCATCATGCTAGGGTGTGTCTATTCATTGGTTAACTGAGTCCATTGATATTAAGGGATATTAATGGCCAATGATTGTTATTTTCTGTCATTTTTGGTGGTATGTTGTGTGTATTTCCTTTTTGGTTTCTTCTTCTGGGGGATTATTAATTGTATGTAGTTTCATGGGTGTTTCTGGTTTCCTAAGGTTGGAGTTTTTCCTCTGGGACTTTTTTGTAGGGCCAGACTTGTGGATAGGTATTGTTTAAATCTTGTTTTGTCATGAAATATCTTTTTTACTCCATCTATGCTGATTGATAGTTTTGCTAGTTACAGTAGTCTGGGTGGCACCCATGCATTTTTAGTGTGTGTATAATATATGACCAGGACATTCTTGCTTTCATTTTTTTCCATTGAATAGTCAGGTGTTACTCTGATGGGTCTGCCTTTATAGGTAATTTGATCTTTTGCCTTTTCAGTTTTTAATATTTTTTTCTTTGTTCTGTAGGTTTGGTAGCTTGATTATTATATGGCAAGCAGACTTTTTTTTGGTGGGTCTAATCTATTTGGTGATCTGCAGTCTTCTTGTATCTTTATAGGTATTTCCTTCTTTATTTCTTCTGTGTATTTGTTGAATACATTTTTTATGCCTTTTAGCTTGGTGTTCTTTTCCTCCTTTGATTCCAGTTCATCTCAGGTTTGGCCTTTTCATGGTGTCCCAGATATCCTGCACATTTTGTGTTATGATTTTTTTGGCTTTAGTGTTTTCTTTAACTGATGTATCTATTTCCACTATTGATTCTTCTAGTCTAGAGATTCTCTCTTCCATCTTCTGTATTCTGTTAGTTATGCTTGAATCTGTGGTTCTGGTTCTTTTCTTTATGTTTTCTATTTCCAGCTGTGTCTCAGTTTGTGCCTTCTTTATTGCTTCTGTTTCAATTTTTAATTCCTGCAATGTTTCTTTCACCTGTTTGGTTTTTTTTCTTGGTTTTCTTTATTTTCTTTGTTCATCTCTTCCAATTTTTTGTTTGTTCATCTCTTCCACTTTTTTGTTTGTATTTTCTTCTATAGCTTTAAGGAAGTTTTTTTTTGTTATGACTAAAGTCTCATTCTTTATTTATGCATCCCCTTGTTCAAACTCCCTTCCCCCTCCCACCCCTCCTAGTCACTCTCTCTTCTCCCCATCTCCTTATCTCCTCCCCAGCAAGGGCAGGAGTTCCCAAGGTCCCGAGGTGGCTTAGTTCAGCATCCACTTCAGGCAGATATGCTTTCCTCACCCCAATATCAAAACTGGGCCAGGTGTTCCTCTGGAGGGAATGAGGGCTTCTATTAGCTTCATAAAGCTGTTTTTAAGGTCATTTCTTCCTGTTTCCTCTTCATTATTAGGCTCAAGTCTTCCTTCTTCTTGTGGTATCTTGCACTGGTTCTGCTCACTGCTTCCTCAGTTTACTCTTGGTCAGCTCTCAGTCTGATCTTAGTCCATTGTAGGCCTGGGAGCTCTTAATCAGCTGTGTGTCCAGAGGCTTGGCTTTTCCTGTGCAGTCACAATGTGATGATGCAGATTGCAGTGGCCGGTAGCTGTGTTTTTCTGGAACTTGACCTTGGGGGCACTCTCCCAGCTTTCTTTGGTTTAGGGTGGAGCTGGGTGTGGCTAAGGTATGTGTGGGGGTGTCTTGGGGCTGGGGTTTAGAGAGTAGTAATGTCTCCACTTGGCCTGAGATACAGGATAGTGCTCACCTCTTAGCTGTTTATCCAGAGGTTTGACTGGTCCCATGTAGTCACCAATTCTGGGTTCTATAATAAAGTAAACTGAGCAAGCCATGAGGATCAGACTGAGTGAGCCATTGGGAGCAGGCCAGTAAGCAGTACCACTTCATGGCCTCTTCTTCCTTAAGTTCCTGTCCTGAAGTCCCTCAGTGAAAGACCTCAAGCTGCAAAGTGAAATAATCCCTTTCCTCCTTAAAGTGCTTTTGGTTAGTGTTTTATTACAGTAGAAATCCAAATCAGACTGCTTAGTGGGCAGTGGCTTGGATATGACATGAGATTCCAGACTAACAAATTTTAAAACTTGCTGAGGAATGAGTTAAATTTATGCATTTTAATATATGTAAATTTTACCTTACAGTTATAAACAATAATACAGTAACAATAAGGAAATTAAATCAAGAAAATTAAATAATTGACCTAATAATTTTGCAGACTGTTTAACAGCAGGTTGCATTTTACATGAGTATCTTGACTTCCTAAAAATAATACTAAGGTTTCTATTTTGAAAATGAATCAGACAATAAGCAGATAATTCAAACTTACAAATAAACAGACAATTGGTAGCAAAGAAAGTACTCGGCATCATTATCTATGAGGGAAAAATGGTGGTAGAAATTATCAGTTGGAAATATGCCAACATAATGAAGCCTATTTATTGTCCTGTTAGTTCTACTGACTGTGGTCCATTAACAGAACTCAGTTACATGACACAATCCACTTCAGGGCAGAAGTGTTCATCAATGAAGGCTGTTTTTTGTAGCCACAATAACATTCAGAATTTCCTAGAACAGAGGTGATCAGAACAGGAAAAAAATGTGTGTGTATATATATATATATATATATATATATATATATATATATATATATCTTTAAAAAAGCATTTTTTTCAAGATTTCAAATCCAAAACAAAGGCCTCAAATAATCATGATGCTAATTTGCAATGAGAAAATATTGTATCAAGTTTAGTGGTCTAGTGCTGGAGTGTAACTTCCAAATCTTTCCCTTTTTGTTAACTTACTGTTAGTCTGGCCTTCTTATTGATATCTATTATGTAGTTACTTCTTTTACTATGTCCAATATAATCGATATTAACAGTGAAAAGTTTTACTCTGGCTCAGAGTTTTGTGTGTTTCAGTATGTTATAGGATTTCCTCATTGCTATGGGGCCCTTAGTAAAGCAACACATCAGGACAGGAGCATTCAGTAGGAGCAGATACTTATCCCATACCAACCAGAAAGCAAATAGAAGAGGACAGACTAGGGTTCTCCTCAATAACACATCCCAGAAATGTCACTTCCTTCTCAGGCCCTACTTCCTAAACATTCAATTAGTTTCCAGTACACCATCAAGCTAAAGACAAGTGTTTAACACAGGCCTTTAAGGGACATTCTAGACCTACATGGTAGGACTCTTATTACATTCAAACAGAAGTTGTTCAAACTCTTAATTCCTCTGTTCTAAATAATAGTAATGCATAGTAAGTAAGATCTCAAAATTAGAAAGTAGTTTTTAGCTCCAAAGACCAATTAATAGAAGAGCATTTCATTAGAAATTTCTCTAGCAAGAACCTGGAAGCAACCTAGATGCCCCTCAACTGAAAAATGGATTAACAAACTGTGGTACATCTACACAATGGAGTACTACTCAGCAGTAAGAAAAAATGATATTCTAAAACTCACAGGCAAATGGATGAAATTGGAGAATATCCTCCTGAGCGAGGTATCAAAAACCTAGAAAGAGAAGCAGGGGATGTACTCACTCATTAGTGGCCTTAAAAAAAAATGTCATTGTATATAAAAGCTCAAGGCTAGAACATAGCTAAATGACACAGTGCTTCACTTCTGCATTGATGGCTTTTGGCGGGGTGTGGGTGAGGGAGGATTTGTTTTCTTTACCGGGCTGGCCACAGGGAGTTTAATTATGCTCCAGTAAGTAAATGAGCAGCATGAATGGCTTTTTTTGTAAATTGGGAGATCATAAGAGTGAGTATGAAACTGAGAGGACTGATAACTCAGTTTGATGGGGTGCGTGATGTAAAATCATCAAATAATAAATAAAAATATTATCCTGAAAAATAAAATAAAATATATTTCTCATTTCTCCCAGCATTATAACTACAGAAACAAGAATGTTCTAGCAAAAGTGAGCATATTTGTGGGAATTATCCACTAGGGCAGTGCTCATGATTTAATTATCCATGCTAGGCCCCAATCATCTAACTCTCACATATGAAATTTAAGCAGTATTTAGAAATGTCAAGTCTTGATCTAATGAGTGTTTGCAATCTTTGGTGGTTGCTTTGAATCCCTCTCTTACACATTTGGCATCTGATCTTGACAGTATTTGCTATTTAGATAAGATCACTACAATCACACTACTTGCTATTAATGTCTACCATAAGTTGTTTTTCCTGAGTCTGAAGGTTTCTTGCATTAAGGTCTTAACTACAAGGATACATGATAGTCTCAAGGAAAATTGGTTTATAAAGCAATACAAAAGACTTAGTTCCTAGGTAAATGTGCTTACTGTCAAATCTGATGACATTAGCTTGATCTCTGGGATCCACAGTAAAAGGAGAGAAGCAACTTCTGCAAATGTCATCACAGCATATACATGTTCAAGAGCACACACACACACACACACACACACACACACACACACACACAAAGTTTAAAAATTCTCTAAATTTTCAAAAGGCTTTCTTCTTTAGTAAAATAAGTCTGTCCTTTAGTGTTATTACAGAGACTTTGAACCAGAAGACATGACAAAATAAAGCTATCTACATGAAAATAAGCACTAATATATACAAAGAAAATCAGTCTTTGTCTTTTAGCTTTATCAATGGTCCTCAATTTAACACAAAGTACAAATGTCTCATAGTAACACAGAGGCTTTACAATGAAAACGTTATTATTGCTCATACTTCTTCATGTCTATATGGCAAAGAAAATGACCTTTTCACTTGACTTTGTTTGATTTCAAATATGTTTTCCTCATGCTGTAAAATATGATATACTTAGTTATTTCTCTGTATTAAAATTTTATAATATACATTTTGCTGCTAATATTTACATGTAGATATATGTTACTAGCATATTCTCATGTCCCCCATCTATATCTTTCCAGTATAGTAATAAGCATTTTTATTTTTTTGCTGAGTTATCCTGAAATTTTATATACTATAGTTAAGCCTCCATTTCTCCAGCATCCACATTAAAAACCAAACAGCAAAAAGCAAACACACAAGCATAACTCTTGATTTATCATACGGTTACTCAGGAAGAAAACTACTTTTAAAATTAGTTACTAAAGTCACTGGCATGGAGAATTAAAAATGGAGAAGGTTGGCTAAGTTGTGTAATGAAGCCTTGTGATTTCTACTGCTGTATGAGTTTTTCACTTTAAGATTTTTTAAATATTTTTTTACTTTTATTAAACTGTCATTTCAGGTTACATTCAAAATGAATTTGTCAACATTGAATTGTTAAAGTATGCCATAAAATGAGTCAATGCATGATAACAGCCACATATACAGAAACATCAGAAATTATCACATTGGCTCACATTCATATGTGAGACTAAAGAATGCAAGAATTATCTGTCACATATAGAAAGGTAATATATATGTAACCCTCCTTTCTCCACTCAGAAGGGGTCATCCCTAGTTTTTGTTTTCCCCTTTACCTTTTTTCTTTCCCTTTAAAAAAAGAACGTTATTTACTAAAAATATAAAATAGAGTGACAAGAAAAAAAAAGAAAATATGCCATTGTGTAGAATGAATAGTACTGAGATGAAATGAACAGCAGAAGACCATATCAAATATAATTTTCAGATCACAATCTGTTCAGTGGTTGTGGTTTACAGCTTGGATGTTCTTTACTTTCTTTTTAAAGTCTACTTTCAGGACTTTATCAGCAAGCGTCATCTGCCAATAGATCTTCCATTGTTGGATGAAGGCCTAATGAGGTCCTCATCCATCCACACTGGGAGTGTGGTAGACTTGATGTTGGGCATGGTTACTGTTGTGAGTTCAGGAATGCAATAGCTGCATCATGACCAAAGACATCATTTAACAGCAAGCACTCTAAATAATTCTTTGACACTTATAAATTTTTCTAACTCTGTTCTGCAATGTTTCCTGAGCTTAATATAGGATCCCTCTAGAGGAATGATCATCAAAGTGACTTATTCACAGCATTGTGACCAGGCAGAAGTCTCTATATTAACTACCTATTGTGAGATGAAGCTCCTCAGACCAAGGTTGAGAACAGCACAGAAACACTGGTTTAAACATGAATATTTAAAAGCCAGTTTGGAGCCCCTGTCTAGAGCAGAGTCAGAGGTGAGCAGATTCCAGCTTCTGGGCTGCTCATCCAGAGAATCCCACTCCGGGAATGGGATCAAACCCAAGGGTCTGATCTCAGACTCTTACCAGGAGACAGGCCCTAGACTTTAGCTGTGAGGTGCTCCTCCAGTGACCCCTAAAAGAAGGGACCTTGCATGGCCGGGCCCCACCTCCAGGGCAAATTACATCATCAGAGAAGGGCTGAGGCCTTTGAAACTCAGACCCTTATCCAGAGCAGAGTCAGAGACTGAGCAGACCCCTTGCTCAGAGCAGACAGGAGAAATACAAGTCACTCCCAATAAAGGAACACCTGACTCAGTCTCAATGTTGGGGGGAGAAAACTGGATTTGCCAGAAGTGGAGGCAGAACTGAGGGACCTCCTGCCCATGCTGGGGGAGGGGGGAGGGAGAGATGTGGAGAAGAGAGAATGACTTGATGTGGTGGGAGAGGAAAGGGACCTTGAATAAGTATATATAAGAATAGAAAATGTGACTTCTTTATTCATAAAAATAGAAAAAATGAAAAAAAAAAGAAACACAAGTCCTCAAGCCACATCTGACTAGGAAATGACTAAGGGTGAACCACTGAAGCCATGAGCATACACCAGTGCAAGAATACATATGACAATATAAAAAACAACAAGGCAATACCAGAAGAAACAGTAGTTCTACAACTACAGGACCTGAACAGAGCAATGAAGAAGAAACGGAAGGAAACATAAGCAAAACAACTTTAAGAAGATTATTGAGGCTTCCGGTTCCGCCACCGGGACCTGTGCTCTCAGCGGCGTCCCAGCGCACTCTGGAGCAGGGGCAGCTGAACTCTGCACCTGGCCACACCCGCAGCTCCTGCTGCTCAGGGAATCTACTAGGAGCCCTACTGCGACCCTGAACTGAGTGAACTGAGCAAACTAACTGCAGGGGTCCCTGAGGGGCGGATTCGAACCCTGACCAGAGGTGAGGAGGGCTCGGCGGGCCTCAGC
>PVIH01016612.1:0-31521 GCA_004025045.1 Sigmodon hispidus
AAATGATATCCTAAAATTTGCAGGCAAATGGATGGATTTGGAGACTATCCTCCTGAGCTGGTACCACAAACCCAGAAAGATAAGCACGGGATGTACTCACTCATTAGTGGACTCTAAAAAAAAAATCAAAAAGCAAAGCATGTCCAAGTTGCAAACCACAAACACTGAACAGCTTGGGATCTGAAAGACCTTGGACCAGCACCTTGAATCCCATTCCCTCCAGAGGAACACCTGACCCAGTCTTGAGGTTGGGATGAGGGTAGTCAACCTGCCAGGAGTAAATGCTGAACTAAGACATTTTGGGACCTTGGGACCTCCTGCCATTGCTGGGGAGGAGATAAAGAGATATGGAGAAGAGAGAGTGACTGGAAGGGGTGGGAGAGGGAAGGGAGCTTGAACAAGCATATATATGGATAAAAAATAGGATGTTATTCGTAATAAAAATGATGTTGAGCAAGTCTTTAAGTGTCTTTCAGCCATTTGTAATTCTTCTGTTGTGAATACCCTTTATAGCTCTGAAATTTATTTTTTTATATTGTCACATTTTATTACATATTCTCTCATTCTCTCTCCCTCTATGTGTGTGTCTCTCTGTCTCTGTGTTTGTGTGTGTGTGTGTGTGTGTGTGTGTGAGAGAGAGAAAGAGAGAGGGGGGGGGAGAGGGAGAGAGGTACACACAGGTGGGTGAAAGTGTGCAGGGAAGGTCAAGGAGCACATCAGATATCCTGCTCTGAATTTTCTTTCTCCATCCTCTACAATTTTGGGTCTAGAGAGGTGCCCAGGACCATCCTTGGCTTAATTTTTTCAAATAAAGTCTCATATTTTATCCATGTATCCTCTTGTTCAAATTCCCTTCCTCCTCCTGCCCTTCCTAGTCACTCTCTCTTCTCCCCATCTCCTCATCTCCTCCCCAGCAATGGCAGGAGATCCAACATCCCAAGGCGGTTTAGTTCAGCATCCACCCAGGCAGATCTGCTTTCCTCACCCCTACATTATGGGATCAGGTGTTCCTCTGGGGGGAATGGACTCCAAGGTGCCCATTCAAGCTGTTTCAGATCCCAAGCTGTTCAGTGGTTGTGGTTTGCAGCTTGGGTGTGCTTTTCTTTTTGTTTAAAGTCCAGTGAAGAGTGAATACATCCCCTGCTTATCTTGGTGAGTTTGTGATACCTTGCTCAGGAGGATATTCTCCAAATCTGAAACCCATTTTTTAATTGTCTTATTTGGGGGTATTGGTCTCTAGTTTATTGAGTTCTCTATATATTTAGAGATCAGTTCCTCTGTCAGTTGTTGTGTTGGTTAAGATCTTTTCCCATTCTGTAGGCTGTCATTTTTGTCTTATTGATCATGTTCTTTGCCTTACAAAACCTTCTCTGTTTCAGAAGGTCCCATGTATGAATTATCTATCTCAGTGTCTGTGCTACTGGTGTTATATTTAGGAAGAGGTCACCTGTGCTAATGCATTGAAGGGTATTTCACACTTTCCTTTCAATCAAGTTCAGTGTAGCTGGGTTTATGTTGAGGTCTTTGATCCACTTAGATTTGAGTTTTGTGCAAGGTGATAGATATGGATCTCTTTGCATTCTTCTACATATTGCTATCCTATTATGCCAACACCACTTGTTGAAGATGTTACCTTTTATAATTGTATATTTTTTGGTCTCTTTGTCAAAAATCAGGTGTTCATAGGTGTGTTGGTTAAGGCAAGGTCTTCTATTCAATTCCATTGATCTATAAGTCTGTATGCCAATACCAAGCTGATTTTTATTACTGTAGCTCTATAGTATTGCTGGAAGTTAGGGATAGTGATGTCTCCTGATGGTTTATTATTGGACAGGATTGTTTGGACAATCCTGGGTTCCTTGTTATTCCATATAAAGTTGAGCATTGTACTTTTCAGGTCTGTGAAAAATTATGAGATTGTATTGAATTTGTAGATTGCTTTTGGTAGGACTGCCATTTTTAATATGTTGATCCTATCTATCCAGGAGCATGGGAGATCTTTTTATTTTCTGATATCTTCTTCAATTTCTTTTTTAGTGACTTAAAATTCTTGTCAGTCAGGTCTGCTACTTCTTTGGTTAGAGCTACCCCAAGATATTTAATGTTTTGTTTTGTTTTGTTTTGCAACTTTTATAAAGGGTGATGTTTTCCTTATTTCTTTTTAAGCCCTTTTTTAACCTTCATGTATAGAAGGGCTATTGAACTTTTTGAGTTAATTTTGTACCCTGCTACATTTCTGAAGGTGTTTATCAGCTGCAGGAGTTCCCAGGTAGAATTTTGGGGGTCACTTATGTTTACAATCTTGTCATCTGCAAATAGTAATAGTTTGAGCCCCTCCATTTCAGTTTGTCTCCCATTGATTGCTTTTGGTTCCACGATCACTTTAGCTAAAACTTCAAGAACTATATTGAATAAATATGGAGAGAGGGGACATTCTTGTCTTGTTTCTGGTTTTAGTGAGATTTCTTTGAGTCTCTCTCCATTTAGTTTGATGTTGGCTGTTGTTTTGTTTTATATTGCCTTCATTATTTTTAGGTAGAGAATAACAGGGTACAAGTGGTCTGATCATTGAAATGCGAAAATCAGGTATGTTACTGAGGAGAAGGGAGATAAATACAGAAGAGAGAGGAGAATAAAATAAGGATGTCTGAAAATGTCATAATAAATCATACTACTATTTAAAAAAACCTATAATATACAGAATTCTGTTTATAAATATACAAATATAATATTTAAATGATATTTTATGTTTATATATATATATATATATATAGTTCAAATATACTTTTATAATCTAAGCTGATAAATAGTTCCTCCAATATCCGATGACTAACTAAAAAAGAAATTTCTGTTACCAGAGATGACAAACCTCCTGAATTGTTGGTCAGTATTGTCCAAGGGGTTTCAAAACATGTTGTCATTATTCTTTTTGTTTTTGCCCTTGGATGACCCCCAGGTGAAAGTTCTTTATTACTAAAAAAGAAACTATGCATTTCAGAAAGATTGTCCTGTGGCCCCATAGCCCCCTAGACTGTTCTAAAATGCCTCTCCTGTTTGACTGGCTTCCATTATACCAGAAGGTGCCATGTAAAGTTTTAAAATAGGGAGGCAACCAATATTTGTACCCAACTATGTTGATTATGAACCACATCAATGACTAATATGGCATATCAAACCTAAGGGTGTAATAATGCCAGGCAAATGGTGATAATAACAAACAGCTCTCTGGTTGGACTTAAAACCCACTCAATAAGAAGGAAAACATATCTACTGGAAACTTAGCCAAGTACACAGTATTGGTGAAGCCATTGACAAAACCATCATAATCCTTGATAACAATCTAAACACTTTTCATTAAACCCAAGGAAAAGTGTGGTCTTCATTCCACATCAAGAAACTTCTCTATGCAAGATATGGAGACCATTACAAAAAAACACAATCAATCAAAATCCAGAGTTTTGGAACACAGTCCTAATGGATACATCTACAAAATACACATTTTTGGTTAATTATTAGGGTGTGTCTCTGTATAAATAATAGCTAGTCTAGATGTCAATTTTAAGAAAACAGAATGGGGAAGGAGTACATTTTGGAGATATTATGGAACATAAATGCTCAGTTACATTTTAGAGAAATTCTAGAGTAAATGGTAGGTTGAAGGATAATTGGGAGACTTGCAGGACATATTGCCTGAAGGGGAGCTAAACAATGAAATATGCCAAAGACTATTTCCAAAGAAAATCACTTGTTTAGCAACTATTTTTGGAGTAAATATTGCATTCTGTGAGAAAAGGACAGTTCTATTATTTCAAGGCATAGCTGAGAAAATTCCCTAATCCTTGTGAAAATAAAATAAAATTTCTTATTTGAGCAAGACTTGCTAAATTGCAAAATGATGGAAGAATGATACTTCATTTCATGAATTATGTGGCAGAATATCAATTATAGGTGTTAAGAAGTGCTACACATAGTCAGTGTGTGAATGCTTACTATTCCCATTAATCCCCTTTGATTATATATAGGATAAGGAATATTTTCAATATTTTTTCCAATAATTTAGTCTAGGCATGATTAATATCATACAGTTATTGATAACTAATTGCGCTGCTTAGCAGATTGACTCTTCCATTGGTGTAAAATCACTGAAACTGTAATAATATGTCACATATCAGGTAACTCTGATTTATTTCCATCACTGATTGGTTTTGATATATATGAGATGATTATCAATTTTATACTAGTCCTAGGAAGAAATTGGTAACAATTTCTTTGTGTGGAAATACATTACATTGAAACATCATAGGGCTAGCTTTCTAACTATCCCTATGGATAAGAGTATATTTCCCACACAGCTTGACAGAACTTTATAAAGATGTAAGTAAACATTCTTTAGCCTTAGGGAGAAATCTTTCTTTGATCTCAGTCTGATTTTCATGCTTGCTCTTCATCTTGACAGAATAGTGATTTATAACTCTCCTTTTACTTATTTTTTTACTCTATTTTAGTTAATTTTTTGGCAGGCAGAAAGGGATTTCATTTTAGTTTTCATTAAGAATGAGAAAATAGCTTAGATTCCAAAGTTTTGACATGATTTTCTACTATTGGTTTGCATTAACAAAAAACACCTGCACAGATATTTGGGAATTTATCTATATAATAAAATTGATGAATGTCCAAAGTTTGTCTCCAAAGCATGTGCTTTATGATGATTGTATTACAAATGGATAAAAGGTTTCTTTATATAATCTTGTCATCTTTTATGGTATATTTCCTAACAAACTTTATCAAAGACTATAATTTGATTTATTTCTTGGCCTTAACAACACTTGGTTTAAAGTTTCTGCATTGCTGCCAATAGTTTGTGTCAAGTTAGGTCTTTTAATAGAAATGTAAGTGTAATATATTCTGCAGTAATCCTCCACTTTCATTTTATTTTAGACAAGGCTCTAAGTAACCTGGACTGGCCCTAACCTATGTGTATAGATGAGGATGACAAAAACTCTTTTTTCTTTGTCTATCTAGTACTGAAATAAAAATGTGGTCCATCACAACTAGTCATTCCCCAGTTCCTGTACTTTTACATTACATGCTCACAGTGCTTTTTTTCAAAGAACATGTTTCTTTTAAAGTCCTATATTTGTTTACAACCAGTAGTATTCTGAGATTCATCTGGATTGTTGGATTTAAGTTATTTCTTATATTAGTACTTGACCAAGGTCTTAAAGCATAGCTGATTTTATAGCTTCACTCACAGCACTTACTTTGGAATACCTGTAGTTTTTAAAATTTAAGCAAGTCAGCAGTCTTTTTTACATCTTTTTAATTCTTCTTTTTAAAAACTTAACTGCATCACTTTATGCCAATTTTTTATCAAATTCATTTTGCTATTGAACAAAAAAGTTATGTAACAAAAAAGGCCACTTCTAGCAAGTAGTGGTGCATATTAACATTTATATGCTAATAGTTAGATCTTTAACTTGGATGTGGTGCATATAAACATCTGTATGCTAAAAGATTGATTTTTAACTTGGATATTTTCTTCCATAGATATTTTGATTATAATGAAACTCTAAGAAGTGAAAGTTTTGTTTATGGGCACATAATGAAGTCTTTCCAATGAGAAAGCAACTATACTAAATTCCAGGAAACTATCAGCACTGGCAGACTCAGTCCTGTGGTGGAATCCATGTGTTCCATTGCATAACTGAAGAGTATGGTGAAGAGTGGTTTAAGACTGAAAGCAAATCTGAGAAGTCTTAATGACTAAAGCATTGCTAGTTTTTTATTCATTTAACTAAAATCAAGCATCAGACTTTTATGAACTTACAAATTGCATCACCATGGCATTTACAGGACATATAAATGCCATATTTGTTATCAAGATACTGCATTGTACAGATACAGAGGTTATATGTAGAAAAATGATCATGAGTCCACATTTTTCTGTTAATTTTATGGAGTTTCAACATCTTTTTTCTTATCTTAGAACAATGCAAATTTATTTACTTTTTAATTATTTTTTAACATTTATATAACATACCAACCAAAGTTTTTTCTCCCTCTTCTCTTTCAATTTTCTTCCCCAAATTTTGTTTATACTTCCCATCTATTCCTCTTCAGTTTAAAAAGGGGCATAATACACATGGGTGTCAATAAAGCATGTCATATCACCTTGACATAAGACCATGCTTCTCTCCCCTCCCCACCATGTGAAGGTTGGGTGAGGCATCCCTACATGAGGATTAGGTTCCAAAAAGCTATTAATAGATAACAGATTCAATGTAATCCCATCAAAATCCTAAAACAAATTTTCACAGACCTCAAAAGAACAATACTCAACTTCATATCGAAAAACAAACAAACAAAAAAGGATATCTAAAAAAAAATCCTTTGTAGTAAAGAAACTTCTGGAGAGATCACCATCCCTGCTTCAAGCTCTATTATAGAAGTATGTGGTAGAAATGCTCTCTGTATGATGTAAATAAAGTAACTGGTTTGGCCTATGTAGAGCACTGTAGAAGTGGGTGGAGAATCAGAAGACAGGCAAGTAAGAGAAGAGTAGAGTTAGTCAGTCACCATCCGACCCCTGAAGGAACAACATATAAGAGATACAGGTGAGCCATGGGCTGGGCCACGTGGCGGGTAGATTAATAAAAATGGGTTGATTTAAGATAAAAGAGTTAGCTAGTAATATGCTTAAAATATGGCCTAAACAATATGAAATATGTATGCGTCTAATTCATTTCTTTGGAGGACAAAAGCCTCTATGGACCAGGTTCCAAAACTCTGGCCCCAAACGGGCCGGAAAAACATTCTACAACAGAGCTATGGTACTAAAAACAGCTTGGTATTGGCATGAAACAGACATGTAGATCAATGAAGTCAAATCAAAAATCTTAATATAAATCCACATATTTACGAACAACTGGATTTTGACAAAGAACTCAAAATTATAAAATTGAGAAAAGAAAGCATCTTCATCAAATAGTAGTGGCATTACTGGATGCTGAGATGTAGAAGAATTCAAATAGATCCATTGCTATTTCCCTGACAAAACGCAAGTCCAGGTGGATCAGATACCTCAATATAAAACCAATTACACTGAACCTGATGAAAGAGGAAGTGGAAAGTAGCCTTGAATGCATTTGCACAGGAAACTACTTCATGAATATAACACCAGTAGCAGTAGCATAGACACTGAGAGCAACAATTAATAAATGGGACCTCCTAAAACTGAAAATCTTCTGTAAGACAGAGGATACAATTAATAAGACATAACAGCAACCTACAGAATAGGAAAAGATCATCACCAACACCACATCTGACCGAGGTTTGATCTTCAAAATATATTTTAGAAAAGCTTGAGAAACTAGATATCAAAATACAAAATAATCCAATTTTAAAAATGAAGTACTACTCAGCAGTAAGAAAAAATGATATCCTAAAATTCACAGGCAAATGGATGGATTTGGAGAATATTCTCCTGAGTGAGGTATCACAAACCCAGAAAGATAAGCAGATATACTTACTCATTAGTGGACTTTAAATATAAAGCAAAGCACACTTAAGCTGCAAACCACAACCACTTAATAGTTTGGGATCAGAAGCACTTTGGACTGGCACTTTGTAGCCCGTTCCCTCCAGAGGAACACCTAACCCAGTCTTGATATTAGGATGAGGAAGTCAGACTTACCTGGAGTGGATGCTGAGCTAAGTCACTTTGAGACCTTGGGACTTTCTTCCCTTGCTGGGGAGGAGAAGGGGATATGGGGAGAAGAGAGAGTAACTGGGAGGGGTGAGAGGGGGAAGGGAGTTTGAACGGGGGATATGTGGATGAAGAATGAGACTTTATTCAAAAATAAATAAAAAATAAAAAAATGGGATAGAGTTCTAAACAGAGAATTTTCAACTGAGAAATCTCAAATGGGTGAGATGCACTTAAAAACTGTTCAACATCCTTAGCAACCAGGAAAACGCAAATGAACATCTGTTTCTTAAACTGAAGGAAGATAATGGTTTTACCCACAGCAAATAAACACACAAAAGCAACTGAACAGCAACAGATCAAAAGGAATCCTTACTGGATCAGGAAGCAGGGTGTGTGAGCAAGATCTTAACATAAAGTCATGTGGGGAATCTTATCCAGATAGTTTACTGAAGGTTTAGGAACTATGGCAACAGTGGAGATTTCTTCCAGATGACTCTAAATGTTAGGATCTTATATATATCTGTAGTCTTTCCAGGAATTTTGTCATAAAAAAGGTTGCATTTATCTAAAGACCTTTTCTGTGTTGAATGTGGTGATCATATGCTGTATTGTCTTTCCATGTGTTTATATCATGGAATATGTTCATTATTTTATGTATCTTGAATTATTTTTGCATCTCTCAGTTAAAACTTACTTATTAAACATGGATAATATTTTTGATGTGCTTTTGGATTGGATATACAAATATTTTATTGAGAAATTTTGAATTTATATTTATAAGGGATATTGATCTGTAAGGTTTCATCTCTGATGGTTCTTTGCATGGTTTAGATATCAGAGGGTAATCATGGTTTTATATATAGAATTCACTTACTCTCACTATATGAAGCTCAATAGGTGAACTTTAGCTGTAGCAATTTATTTCATGAAATTGGGTACTCTTTAGTTTGCTGTACAAATGTTTAGAGCTGATGTATCTTCTTGATGGACTTTTCTTTTTGTGAGTATATAGTGTCTTTTACTTGCTTTTCTGGCTAGTTTTGGTTTGAAGTTTAAAATTATTGTACTTTCTTGCTTATTGTGTTCATTTACTTGTGATATATTTTCCATACTTTACCTTGAGGTAATATCTACTCTTAATGGTGAGATATATTTCTTGGATAAAGCATAAAGATGAATTTTGGTTTTCAATCCAGTCTGTTAGAATGTGTATTTTTTATTGGGATATCAAAACCATCAATATTGAATTATCAATGAGCAATGTTTATTCATTCCTGTTATTTTCTTGTCATAATTTGCCCCTTTTTGATTTGCTGTTCTTGAATTGTTAATTCCTTATGTTTTCTTGAGTTAACCTCTTCAGACTGAAGTTTTCTTTCTGGTACCTCTGTAGAGCTGGAGGTTTAGATATAAATTGTTGAAATTTAGTGTTATCATGGAATGCAATGCTTTTGTTTTTTAATTGACTGTGATTCATAGTTTTGCTGGGTATAGTAGTCTGGGGTGAATCTTCTGTCTCTAAGAGATTATAAAATATTTATCCAGGCTCTTCTGGCTTGTAGTCTCCATTGAGAAGACTTTCTATGGGATTTGGTCTTTTTCCTTGAATCTTTAAATATCCTTTTTTTCAGATCCCAAGCTGTTCAGTGTTTGTGGTTTGCAGCTTGGACAAGCTTTGCTTTTTGTTTAAAGTCCACTAATGAGTGAATACATCCCCTGCTTATCTTTCTGGGATTGTGAAACCTCGCTCAGGAGGATATTCTCCATATCCATCCATTTGCCTACAAATTATAGAATATCATTTTTTCTTACTGCTGAGTAGTATGCCATTGTGCAGATTTTTCTTAAAGAACAAGTTCTTTGTTTCATTTATTCTTTGTATTATTTAACTTGTTAATCCATTCTTCAATTTAGGGGCATCTAGGTTATTTCTAGGTTCTTTCTTTCTTTCTTTCTTTCTTTCTTTCTTTCTTTCTTTCTTTCTTTTTGAACTGGCACTTTAGAGCCCATTCCCTCCAGAGGAAAACTTGAGCCAATATTGATGTGGGGATGAGGAAAATGGATTTGCCTGGAGTAGATGCTGAACTAAGCCACTTTGGGAACTTGGGACCTCCTGTCCTTGCTGGGGAAGAGATAAGGAGATGGGGAGAAAAGTGATTTGTAGGGGCTTGAGGGGGAGGGAATTTGAACAAGGGGATACATGGATAAAAATAAGACTTTATTAATAATATAAAAGAAAAAAAGAAATAAAAAATGATAAAAAATGAATTAACTGTTCCCTGGGACACCATGTTGGGAAAGTGACTATTTGAAGCCTGCTGCCAGCCAGAGGAGAATTTTACCTCTTTGGAAAATAGTTAACACAGTTCTGATACCTATTAGGCTACCTTGTAAGACAGACCTGTGCCATGACAAAGGTGGGCAGAGACAGGTTGTGTTTCATCAAGACAGTGATGGTCTGAAGATTCATGCCTCTTGTCCTGCACTTCATCTCACTCAGGACACCAAAGATGCTTTTGTGGGTTACTGGTCATCCTTATTTGTTTTGTTTTGTTTTTTCCCAATATATCAATGTTAATAAATCCCCTGTCCTGTTTGTCATTAAAAAAAGCATATTAAGGGAGAAAGGGTTAATTTTGGCTCGTGTTTCAAGATCCCATCCATCATGGCTAGGAATCCAATATGGCAAGAGCTTGAAGCCGCTGTGAGAGAGTAATGAATGGCAGTGCTCAGCTTCCTCACTCTATTTTATGAAGTTCATGATTTTGTCCCAAGAACTGGTCTTTCTTCAGCCTAAATGGGTCCTCCCACATCAACTAACGTAATGATAGCTCCCCACAACCATGCCCAGGGACTACATATCCAAGATAATTCTAGATTACTCAACTTGATAGTTAACACTAAACATCGTCACATGAAGACATCATGTTCAATATGTTGGAAATGTAAAAAAGCATGATATGATGTCTGTATTAGAAGATCATGTATTATCCTAAGTGAATGTGTTAAATACACAAACAAATGTATGCCTAACCTGAATTCTGGGGAGCAGAATCCAGAAAACTCTTCCCATCCAAGAAGACAGGAATAACAATGAATCCACATTGATATGATTTTTGTTCCACAAATTCTTCAGTTTTCTTGTCTGAAGTAGGCATGCTGATTTTTAAATAAGATAGGTTTAAGATGTTAGTTGTCTTCTCATCTTTCAAATTAATGTAGTTTTGACAAATAATTGATATACAGATTCATGTTTGGTGAAATGAAAAAATAACAGTGGAGATACTTTTACAGAGAGATACTTTAGGCTTATACTCAGTAGAACTGAAGCAATTTACAAAAAGAATTTTCCTAGACACAAATGTCTCCTCTATAAAGTTCCCCCTTCACCCCAAAATTAAATTTTGTTATAGTAAACCACTCCATATACAGAGAACCAAACATAGTGCTGTATATTATGCCTCCACAGAAGCATATATATGAAACTTCATACTAATATATATGATTACTCAAAATATAAATGACTCAGCAATATTAGGACAATACAGCAGATTTGAGACTATCTTTTTGTTTTCTTTTTATCTAAAATACAGCATACTTAGATATGATAGTGTGTACCTGAAAACCTAATAAAGATGAATTTTATGTTGGTGTATTAAAACAATAACAGAAAAATAAATATCCTTTTTATTTATGTTTAGTGTTTTGATTATTGTGCGTCATGGAGATTTTTTTCTGTTTATATGTATTTGGTGTTCTGCATGATTCATTTGTCTTGATAGGTACCTCCTTCTTTAGGTTAGAAAAATTTTCTATTATGATTTTGTTGAAAATGTTTATGTGATTTTGAACTGAATTTCTTTTTCATCCTATATTTTTCCTTATTTGTATATTTGATCTTTTCATAGTATCCTAAATTGCTTATATGTTTTGTGCCTGATTTTTTTTAGATATAACATTTTCTTCTGTTTCTTCTATTCTGTTTTCAACAACCAAGAGTTTTTTTTCCATGTTTCATACTATGTTGGTGAGGCTTACCTCTGAAGATTTTGTTTGACTCTCTTAATTTTTTTATTTTCAGTTTTACTGTACCTTAATTTTTCAAACAAGTCTATTTATTTATTAAATTACACTTTTATGTCATCAATTATATTCATTATCTCTTTCAAGTGTGTGTATTTACAAAGTCTTAATTTAGGAATTTATTCATATCTTCTTTATGATCCTTGAACATATTCAAAATTGCTATTTTGCAGTTCCTTTCTTCTTCTTAATCTTTAATGCTTTTATCAGGGTCTACTGTAATTCAATTACTGGTTTCTGGTGATGGCATAAGGTCATTGTTAATGTTTGTGTCTTTTGTTTTTGCAACCAGGCATCTGAAGTTAGGATGGCTGAGATGAGTATAGATGTCTCATGTTATCTTTCTTGGGTAGATGTTCCATTTTTTATTGTAATTGTCAATTTATTGTAGAAATGATCAAGAGCAAAAGTTTGTTCATGTAGTATTGGCATACTTATTTTTCTTATGATTTATATAGACTCTTACGTTAGCAGTAGTTATTTCAGGAATAAGATCTCTACAAAATAAAACAATGATTTAAATTAACATAGTAATCCTCAAATAAAAACTATTCAGCAAAAAGTTTCAGCATTTTCAGAGATGGAAAAAATACAGTAAGCCATTCTGATTACTAGAAACCTAAAGTGTAGTATATAAACTACTCATGAAAACCACAAATTGCTTATAAGGCAACATATTAGGGGCTTAGGATGTAGCTCACATAGTGAAATGTTTGACCTGTGTTTACATTACCAACAACATGTTTAACAATTGTGATAGTGGTCAAATTTGTGTTCTCTTTTTCTCTTTTTAACCTTTGGACTATTCCCTCATGAGGTTTTTTTTTAAATGAATAAAGTCATATTTTTTATCCATGTATCCCCTTGTTCAAACTCCCTCCCACTCCAGCCCCTCCCAGTCACTCTCTCTTCTTCCCATCTCCTTATCTCCTCCCCACCAAAGGCAGGAGGTTCAGAGGTCCCAAAGTGGCTTAGTTCAGCATCCACTTGAGGAAGATCCAATTTCCTCATCCTGATATAAGGACTGGGTCAAGTGTTCCTCTGGAGGGAATGGGCTCCAAGGTGCTGGTCCAAGATGCTCCAGATCCCAGGTTATGGTTTGCAGCTTGGATATACTTAGCTTTTTTTTTTTTTTTTAAAAAAAAAAAAAAGAAATCCAATGATGAGTGAGTATTTCCCCTACTTGTCTTTCCAGGTTTATGATACCTCGCTCAGGAAGATATTCTACACATCCTGCAAATTTTAGGATATCATTATTTTCTTACTGCTGAGTAGTACTCCATTGTGTAGATGTTTATATATCCATTCTTCAGTTGAGGGGCATCTAGGTTGTTTCTAGGTTCTTGCTATTAGGAATAGTGCTGCTATGAACATAGTTGAGCTAATGCCTTTGAAGTGTGAATGTGCATCTTTAGGGTATATGCCCAGTAGTGGTATTGCTCGATCTTTGGGAAGATTGATTCCCAGTTTTCTGAGAAACTGCCATACTGCATTCCAGTTCCATTTTTTAATTTTTGTTTCCCTCTTTGGATCTTAAGAAAGTGTAGTGGCTATGTCTTCCTAGTAGGAAGAGCTTCTGAAGGTCAGAGGGTGGTAGAGAGAAAAAGAAATAGGCTAAGATAAAAGGCAGAGAGAAGCTAAAGGAAAGAACTAAGGTGATCTTATCTACCTTGAGAGGCAGGGTTCCAGGGCTGTAGGTATGGTGTAAGGAGAGGCTCCAGTAAGTTAGTTGCAGTAGGAACAGGAATATTTCTGGAGAGTTAAGGAAATGGACTAGGGGTAACCTGCTTCAATTTCTTTTTAAAAAAATAGTTTATTAGTTCAACTTGGAGACTAAAAGTTCATTGAGATTATTTACAAGCATACGTGTGAGGGATTCTTCACAAAAGTAGGGGCAACATAAACACAGCTACATCCTTGAAAATACTAGTCTTGCTTGAGTGATAGCTCATGAAAGCTATATCACTGGAGCTCCTGGCAGGTCTCTTGACAGGTCTGAAATTCTTGCTATCACTCTTTACAACCTTGGAGGAAGAGGAGACTTTGTTAGTTTTGAATGTTTCAGGAACTTTCTGAGACTTGTCAATTGTTCCATTCCTGAAACTTAATGAGCCTTTGTCCATGATAGGATGCTTTAATTCAGAGGAAATGGTTACCAAAAAATAGTCATATCAATGGATTAATTTGAAAGCTATTGTTTTCAGTATATTCATAATTTGATGTGTTGAAATTCATGATCATGGTCAGAAAGAAAGTAGATGAGCATGAATGTAAACAAATGAATGTAAAATTAGTGAACTACACACATGTAGCTTCCATCTTGCATTGTTTAAGTGTGGATTGGAGGGACAAGGATTAATAATATGATACTCACACACTTATATTTTCTTTAAGTACCTGTGGTTTTGTGGCAAAATTGCACTTAAATTTATTTATAGCTACTTAACATGGTGTATAATGAGTGACTACTCTTGGCAATTTGGATCTCAGCTTGAAACTTTTTAGTTGTCACTACCAAATGGTCTATGCTAAAAATATACATAAAAGTAATATTATATGGACCAAACAGGTTGTATTTATATATATATATATAGTTGTTGTAAATGGTTCTGGCCCAGAATTTCCAGGCCTGGACCAGACATTTAGTCTCACTCTTGGCCCTGCTTTGCCTCAAATAATCACATACAAGCTTATATTAGTTTTGTGTATGCTGATTGACCTAGGGCCCAGGCATATAATTTGCTAGACTCCTTCATCTCAACTCAATCCATCTTCAGCCATGAGACTCGGTATCTTTTCTTAGAGCAGCATTTCCTCTGCATCTCCTGACAGCTTCAGTGACTCTGTCATCTGTGTCTGGTGTCTGTCTGTCTGGTGTCTATCTCTGCTCTGAGATGTTCCTGAGTTGTCTTAGCCTAGTAGCCCCACTTACACTTCCTGTTTACCTTTGGCCCATCAGCTTCTATTAACCCATAGGTGGGACAAATATTTACATTGTCAGAATAATCCCACTACATCTAGTAATATATGTGTATATATACATGCATATAAATATACGTATGTAACAACAATTACAGAATAAATGTTCAAAGATGATCTAACTAGTGAAATATGTAAGCCAGGGGAAGGAAACTATCAAGGTAGTATAGACATTCAGTCTAAATTTTTGTCAGTTGTACAGCAGTGCAGTTAACAACCATGTGTCTTTACTATGTTTGGCTTTTATTTATACAGAGTGACAGATGGTATAGATAAATTTAATTTAATGAAATTTTCTTCTTAATGTACAAGGATTGTGGGACCAACAACAAACAATTGTTGCTTTGTGTTCCCTATCATTTGGGATAAATGGAAAGCATGTCACAGAAAATCTGATTTCTCATGGGATGTATGGAGAAGAAATCTACTGGGTCATTCAGACACTGATAGATTCAGCTGTAAGAAGAACTTCTGTGAAATTTCTTACAATAATTCTGGCCGAATTTTTTTTTGATTCTCTTCAGTCTGCTGCATCTTATGTATTGACTTCTACTGGTTGACTGTCCAGGCATAGAAGCAAGGAAAATAAAGATAAAATAAAATAAAGAATAAAATAAAATAAAATAAAGAAAAAATTCTCTGAAACTTCTAAAGTAACAAGGAAAAATTGTTCTAGAGTCTCAAGAGCCTTAGAAGAATCTCACTATGAATTCTATTAGCCTTTAATCAGTTATATACTCATTTCTGAATTAATACCTTGAAGAAAGGAAGACTAGGGAAGTATTTTTTTAGTTTTCCCTTAAGTACTGTGAGTGGAAGAGGTTGAACTTATATGTCGTTTGCAAGGTAGAAAAGGGATCATTAGTAGGAAAGAATAACCATGTAACAAGAATGTTACAAGATTTATTGATTTCCTTTTTTTGTTGTTCTATCACAACAATACAAATTTGCACTCACTCCTACAAGTTCAATGAAAGTAGTTCTAAATAGCTAATCTGCCAAATTTCTAACATGCCTATCTATGTCTAGTGTTCATTTGTCTGGAGGTAAGAAAATCTTGTATTATAGCATTATAACAATGTTAATAAAAGACATTATAACAATGTTGACTTTGACACAACAATCATAAGTATGATGTGGTAAGCACATATAGATTTGTAGTAATCAACATCTCTGATTGAAGTTGAGACCCATTTAATAAGAAGAAAATAATGCCTAGTATCCTATCCTAGAGAAGTTGTGGATCTTGGAAAAGAGCATACAATCATCAGTTTGTACTAAACCATCACAGTCCCTAACTACACCCTTAATTATTTTTTTCCTTTTTTAGTATTTGGTGATTTTATATCATGTACTTCATCAAACTCAGTTATCAGTCCTCTCAGTTTCATACCCACACTTATGATTTTCCCGTTTATACTCACAGAAAAATGAAGTCCTCACCCTACCTCCCAAAAAACTTCACCTTCCAATAGAGGAAAAATATTAAATAAAATTACATCCAATCAAAATGCAGATTTGTGGATCCCAGTCCCAATAGATATAACTATAATTCAATTCTTGCACCTAAGGCTAAGGGCAAATTGCTGAAAAAGGTGTGGAAAGATTGTAGAAGACAGAAGAATAATCATTTTCTGTGAGATTGTGTTTCCTAGTAATCACAGAAGCTATACCCACAAAGTATAATATGGCTGCCTAAACATAGGTTTAACAAGAGTGAAAGTAGACTAACATGGATGGGGTGAAAGTCTATGAGGTCTCAACCCTACATAAAGAACTACAGAAAACTAATACTGAAAGAAAGGGAAACATTTTTGGCTGGGGAACAGGACACCAATTTTTTTTTTTATATAAAACTGAATGGTCTGCCCTGAAAACATACATATAAGTATTGTTATTTCTTTCTCTTTGTCTATCTAATTACCTATCATATATCTAAATACCTATCATCTATCAATATACACACATGTAATATAAAAGAGGGTATGACCTTGAAAAGCAACAAGGAGGGGATTATTGGAGGTTTAGTGATAATGCAAAGGATAATTGTTGTGAGAAATAATAAACAACTAATAAAACTTTATGCCAACCTTTGGGTAGAACACTTCAATTTTAAAAGTCTTTTTTGCACTTGAGCACACTTGACATCTTACATTGGTGAGAATACTAGTCAAAATTATTCTTATGAAAATCAGAATCATTGATCTTGCAATTGCTTGAATTTGAGTTTGGGTTCTGACAGTGTAGCTGAATGGCTGTCAATTCAATTATTTTTCTTTTATGTAGTAAAGTGTGAACAGCAATGCATGTCTTAGTTCCTTAAATGTTCCATGCAACAATCACATGGAAACAAAAGTCAAAGTGTATGTTTTGGATGCTAAAAAACAGTCTCTGTAAAGAGAGAGTGACTGGAAGGAGCAGGAGGGGGGAAGGGAGTTTGAACTAGAGGATACATGGATAAAAAATGAGACTTTATTCAAAAACAAAAAAATTAGTTTACAATTTTAAGAAATAAAAGTTGAATGAGTGGCAAAATAAGATTGCACTTGACTTTGTAATTTAAATATTAATGTAGACAGTGATGATTTAGAAGTGTCACATCTATAGTTATGTATATTCTATCATGTGAAGTATACAAGAGCTATGCAAATCATATTTTTGGAATTATTATTTGCAAAGTTTTCTATCTTCTCACAAAGAATTGACTGCATTATCCTTGTATTCACCAATTTGAATGATTCTCTACTATTGAAATTTTAGTATTTCATGGATCATTTTGACACTGAAAGCTAATAGAATCTACATCTATGATTATAATCTGTACACAAAACTTGAGGCATTTTGGTAATAGAAATAACCCCTCCCCCCAGTGTGTCTCTACACATTTGTACCTCAGAGACACATTGAATGTAGAAACAAAAATGATAGTTCACTTAGCAATATTATTAATCTCTGAATTAGGCTAATTCATCATTGGCTTTTAATCTGAGCATCTTCCACAAATGCTGAACTGAAAATTACTTGAAATAAGACTAGTATAGGATCTCTCTCTTCCCCTTTTAATTAAAATTAGGACAAAAGTTCATACAGTAGTTGAATGCCAGAATTACTTTCTTTGTCAATAATAAAATGCTGTCTATGATACACAAAAATATTGTTGCCAAAGCACCATAGTTACAGTTTTATATAAAATAGTAATATTTAAATATTATATAAAGCAGAGAACAGTTATGAAACTATATTTTAATTTCACAATATACTTTATTCTCATATATATATCTTTAATTTTTTATCTGAATACATATTTCAAGTTGTTGCAATTAGAAACTATATTTACTTTTAATATATCAGTTTTATTGTGATTTTATAATAAGCTTTTTATTGAGTATACAACTGATTATCAATTTTTCTGCCAACATAAAATGACCACCTTGTATACAAATAAGCTTCATTTTACTTTCATTTTCTGATGAATAAATGATACTGTGTTGAAAGGTTTATAGTTTGTTTTTATAGTGTCTTAGATTTACATCATTTATTCCCATATTGTTTACAATCAAGTATAGTTAATTTTAAGGTGTCTGGCTCAATGAGTAGAGTTTTGAAACAGAATTAAATACACTCCAAGTTTAGGAGATGATTTATATATTCTTTGTCATAATCACATTTATTCTTACTGATTAGCTGTTCCTGTATTTACATAGAAGATGGCTGGTCTTAATTGAAAAACTAAAAGAATCATAAAAAAAGATGTCATTGTCTACATGAGCTCAAGGCTAGAATATAGCTAAATGGCACACTGCTTCAATTCTGCATTGATGGCCTCTGGCAGGGGTGTGGGTGAGGAAAGACTTGTTTTCTATAAGGTTCTGGCCAAAGGGAGTTTAATTATGCTCCAGTAAGTAAATGAACACCATAAATGGGCATGTTTGTAAATGGAGAGATCATAAGAGTGGGTATGAATCTGAGAGGACTGATAACTGAGTTTGATGGAGTACATGATGTAAAATTACAAAACTATATATATATATATATATATATATATATGAAAATTATCCACCCCACCAAAAATAACTTTAGGCATACCTTGGATTCTACCTGTTTCACATTTCTGTGTACTGAAAAAATTCACATTAATAAAAAAGACTACCATGGAAAAAAAGAATTTTGACATTTGCTTTTAATGATATCCCCTTGTTAACATATATCCCTTCTTATCCCTCAATCTCAATTTTTCTTATATTTTATTTTATTTCTCTTTATGCACTTAAAGTAAAATATAATTATATCATTTACTCCTTTCTCTTTCTGCAATCTGCCTTTCCCAAGTTCTCTTCCTCCAATTCCTTCTATGCTTGCTTCTCACTCTTAAATTGATAGTGTCTTCTCCCTTGATTATTATTTTTACATTTATATGTATGTACAAATATATAGATACAAGCTTCTGAGTGCATTTTTGTTGTTGACATGTATATGGTTTCAGGACTGACCAATTTGAATATAGGAAACAATTTAGGGGTTTCATACTTAGGAGGTACTAACTCTCTCTTAACATTCATCAGTTGCCTATAATTTCTTGTCTAGGGGTGTGAAACAGATTTTCCCCTTTAGTGTTAAGATGACTATTAGTATTGCTATTGTTAAGATATTATTAATGTGTCTATTTCTATGATTAGAGTGTTTCATAGCAGACTTGCTTGAACTTATCAAAATAATTCAGTCTTGAAATAAATCTGTCCTGTCTTCCATAATCTTTGCTGAGCCCTAGTTGCAGGTGCTGTGATTCAGACCTATCTTAATATTAGGGCTAGGCTTTTTACAATCCACTAACATCTGCATTGGGTCTGGTTGTGGTTTTCTGTGATGTTTATTTTCTGTAAATAGAGTCTTCCTTGATGATGGGTGGCAGCTACAACTAACCTGCCAGTATAAGATTTAAAAGGTAGTTAGGAATTATGTTGATCTAGCAAAGTGGTCTCTTCTAAGATCCTCGAATCTGCTATTCTCAGGACGTTGGTTAATTTTCTAGTATCAGTCATAATTTCCCTCCTTTGTGTGTGTATTAAGTCCACTTAGATAGCTGTTGATTACCATCAATATGTGAGTGGCACTTTCAGTACGGCATGTATATCTTAGCAGATTGATCATGGCTCTAGTTCACAGGCATCAGAACAGAGTAAGACTATTAATTCTTTTGTTCCTTGGCAGATTGGATTGCTTTTTTCTAGTACTATGTATGGAAGTTAAACCACAACATTCTTTTTTTTTTTTTTAGTTCTTTATTCTAGATACTAACTCTCCATTAGATCTACAGATGGTAATAAACTTTTTCCATTTGATAGATTGCTTCTTTACTCACACAATTGTGTCCTCTACTGTGCAGAAACATTATCTATTAAATGTTATAAACATACATTGTAAACATTCATTAGCTTCATGAAGTCTCATTTATTAATTATTGGTAAACTTGTACTGTTGTGATCCTATTCAGACAGCCCTTCTCATGTAAAATGAGTTTAGGTATATTTCCTACTTTCTCCTCTATCAGATTAAGGATATTGACTCTTTTTATTATTTAAAAAAGGACTTATTTCCATGTATCACCCTACTCACCCATCCTTCCCTCTTCCCAATCCTTCCCAGTCTGCCTTCAGCCTTCCTCCACTCCATCCTTTGATCTCATTCCCCCAAAAGCCGGGTAGTTCAAAGGTGGTCAGCTGAGCCTAGTGCATTCACTCGAAGGAGGTCCAATTTCCTTATCCCAATATTAAGACTGGTTTAGGCACTCTTCTGCAGGGAATTGACTCCAAGGTGCCAGCCCATTTATAGGAACACAGTCTTCAAGGCTCTAGATACTACCCATGCTAACTGACATTTGCTTACCCTTGGAGGGCCTAGCTATTTGTCCTCTGGTTCCCCAGGGACTGTTCATTCAGTGTGCTCTCCAGAGATTCATGTAGCCATCTCTGTAGGTGTCCTATTCATACTCCTTAACTCCTTGTTCATACAGACTCCTTTCCCCTACTCTCTAGCAAGAAGGGGAGCTCTGCCCACTGGTCAGCCATTGATCCCTGTCTCCACATCCATGCATTGTTGGGTATAGGTTCTGTGATGACACTTAGGGTGGTTATTCATTTATTCATTTGATTATAGGGGAAGTCCTTTTTAGGTACTCCTTCCATTATTGGTTGGGGACATCTTGTGGGTTCTTGGGTGTTTCCCTAGCACCCAGTCCCTTTCCAACCCTGCATTAACTTCCTCTATCAAGATATCCATCACTTTTTTTCTTCCTCTTTGTTGCTCCTCTTATTCAATCATCTTCTCTCATGATTTGTTCCCAACTCTCCTTGGTCACCTTCCTGTTATGGTCCCAATTTGCTGATGAGATCTTCTCTATTTTCTCTTCCAAGGAGAATATCTGAATGTCTCACTTAAGTTCCTTCTGATCTGAAGCTGTTCACGGATTGTGTTTTGCAGCTTGGGTATTCTTTGCTTTTTGTCTAAATTCCACTTATGAGTGAGTACATCCAATTTCTATCTTCCTGGGCTTGTGATACCTCGCGAGGAGGATACTCTCCAAATCCATCCATTTGCCTAAAAATTTTAGGATATAATTTTTTTCTTACTGCTGAGTAGTACTCCATTGTGCAGATGTACCACAGTTTGTTAATCCATTCTTCAGTTAAGGGGCACCTAGGTTGTTTCCAGGTTCTTGCAATTACAAATAATGCTGCTATGAACACAGTTGAGCTAATGTCTTTGAGGTACAAATGTGCATGCTTTGGGTATATGCCCAATAGTGGTATTGCTAGATCCTTGGGGAGATTGATTCCCAGTTTTCTATATAAATAAAAAAGTCCTAAAATTCATATGGAACCAGAAACAACTCCAGATAGCCAAACAGTCCTGACTAAAAAGAACAATACTAAAGGGATTATGATTATAGACTTCATGATATTTTATAAATGTATGGTAATATAAACAATATGCTACTGCAAAGAAAACATATATGTAGACAAATAGAACATTTCATATAAAGCAATTTAGGGTTCACACTCTTTTTAAACTAACCATTGATGGGTAATTGACATGCAAATATCTTTCTAGTGTAGACTGCTCTTCTTATGCTACCAGTTGCAATTAATAGACTCACCATGCAGACTCAATAAGCTAGAATTACAGGAGTTATCCATGATATCTGTGTCCCCTCCACCCTTTATACCAAACTCACCATTATTTCCTGTGTGTTTTAATCCTTAGATTCTTTAAAGTATTGCATCTCCCCATTTTTGTAAAGCATATCTCAATAGACAACTCATCTTCTATTACTGACTATAGTAGTACCTCCCAACTAGAATTTTGTTCCTTTTTTCAGTCTTCTGATTCTCCTTTGGATTTTATTAAGTATGAAAATATTTTGGGTATCATCAAGTTAAAACAATTTCTCTTATAAAAGAGTTTGATTTGAGATAACCAAAGCAAGTGAAAATTGACTAGAAAAATCTGGAATGATATTAGAATCAATGGATTGAGGAGATAGCATAAAGACAAAAGGATGGAAAGATACTCTATGTACTATTAGCAATGAAGGTTATGACCTTCAACAGAACAAGCAGTGGAAAGACTAGGTCAGCTTTGTATTAGAAACAGTCTGATCTAGATATATTCTCTTAATTAGTTCAGTGATTAATGTAATAAACAGTTCATAACACCTTTGAAAATGATAAGGATCTAGAAATCCACAGTCAAGCACTGGGCCAAGTTCCAGGAGTCTTGCTGAAGAGAAGGAAGAGGGATTGTAAGCACCATGGGGTCAGGATCATGGGGGAGGGGGAAACCCACAACCTCAGAGAAAGATGACCTGAGCTCTTTGGAGCTCGTGGACTCTGCACCAACAGGGAGCATGCATGGGAACAAGGTAGGCTCTATGCATGTCTGTGACAATTGTTCAGCCTGGTCTTTTTGTGAGGCTCCTAGCAATGAGATCAGGACATGTCCCTAGCTCTTAGCTGGCTTTTGAGAACCTGTTCCCTTGATGAGAGACTTGATGCAGAGAGAGAAGCTTGATCCTTCCTCAACCTAATGTGTCATGCTTTGTTCAAGCCCATAGGAAGTCTGACCTCTTGAATGGAGATGGAGGAAAAGTGAATGAGGAGGAGAGATTGGAGTGGGGGGAAGGGAACAGGAAGAGAGAAGGAAGGGGAAATTGTGGTTGATATGTAAAATAAATGAAAAGTAATTAAAAAGAAAATGATAGGGAATGCTGATTATAAGCGGGAAAAGAAACAAGAAACAACCAAGGCTGGCTCAGTCAAACCAGGATTGTGGTTCAATTTTACAAGTGACATTAGCTCTGTCTGTCTTTACCCTACTATCTTGAGTCAGAACAACTCAGCTTAGGTATTGCTGAATTCCTTATTCATAAACATTACATGACAGTACCTGATTTGGTTTTTGTTTTTGTTATTTCTTTTGTTTAAGCTAGTACATTGAGAGTAATTTTTTAAGAGTGGCATATATGTTGTAAAATGTTTTATTCTTGTGATTAATGAAAAATTATTCCCTACCAGGCTGCTGCTTCCCTGAGGGCTCAGATATTCATTTACTAACTATTGCATCTCAACAATTTTTGTCAATAAATGAAATAATGAATAAATGAATCATTAAAAATTTGACAACATCTTGAGAGCAACTATGCTGGAATTACTAACTAGTTCTGTTAGACTTTAGAAATTGATGAGCTTGTGTTTAGAAAAGAAAACAATTGTGAAAACAATCCAAGATTGTCACTTGTTTTATAATATAGTTAGCCCTAAACTTATTCTAAAGAGTAACATTGTATTTTCAATGAGTGAATAAATGAATAAATCATATAGAAGCTGTCAGTTTTAAGTATAAAGCTCTTGGAAGAAATAACACTTATTAACAGGTGGTATGCTATGAATAATTCAATTTGAAATAATCTCAAGCAAAGACCTAGGTCCAGTTGAATCCAACTCTAATCTTCTGCTTGCAAAGTTGATTTTTATGAATGACTATAGCAGCTCTGGCTCCTTGATCTTCATGAAAAATTAACTTAACTGTCATCAGAATTTCATGGTCTATAAACTAGGCCTCTTCAGCTTGGTGTCACCCATGTGACACTTTGAAGTATGACTGGAGATGAGAGAATATACTGTGACAGAGATGGGAGCATGGTGGTGGAGAAACTATGTCATATATGATAAACGAACTTTACATAAAGACAGAAATGATATTAGCAAGCTGGCTTTCTATTGCAAAGATCTTTTCTCCACTGTGAGAAAAATAATTGTTCAGAGTAATGGTAAAAATAAGACAGTATAAAGTTCCTTATTTAACATAGGGAAGCCCATTAATGAAGAGAATCACTATCAGTTATACACCAGCTATAGTGCTAAGAAAAATGTATCATCAAGTAATTCTTTGCATAACTAAAGAAGAAAAGCTGTGAATTAGGGCCAGTTAATATTCTAAGGAGAATTTTCTGGTTTATTTCCATTTGTTTCTCATAGCAAAGCAAATCAAATATCAAAATGCAATCAATCTTTAGATGACTTGTTAGAGCATTTTGATAATATAAGCATGGATTCTGTATATTACATACCTTAACTGATTTGTCACTTTCTATGATGTTAATTTTGAGTAACTGTTTCCTTGGAGATGAGCACATCTGCCTGTGACAATTGTAGTTCTTCAAAAAGTCTCTCAATATTCAAGCTTTCAAAATTGTCTTAAAATTTTATATCTATACTATTAATATTATATGAACTTCACTTATTAACAGATGTTACTTATTAGCCCATGTCCTCCTGTAGAAATATATCAAATTACCTTGTTTTCCTATTTAGAAATGAAAAGACCATCAGTTTCATATTAATTTAGGAATTTGAAATTAAATAGTTTGATTTTCTTCATATTGATATTTGCAAACTAAAACATGATATCTTAAGTAGCATATTTTTAAGGATTTAAAACAAATACCTATTCAGAAATACTTGTTTTTGTAAAAAAAATGTAATGTTTCAATTGTCTCCTTGTCCATGTATGAAACTGTAGCTATTCCATAATGTTTAAATACTTTTAATTTGATATGAATATTTTTAGCTTTTCTTAATAAAGACTTAGATTATTCAACTTTGTCATTTACTTGGCATTTTTCTCCTGTAGTCTCCCTCATGACTCAGCAATCTGGGAGATTATATAGACCATCTCTACATGACACATTTTATGTCTTGGCTTACTACCTGATTAGTGCTATAAACAGTAGTGTTTTCCTCTTACATACCTTTGTATCAAATGATATTTTATTAGTGTGCCCTAAGATCATATTTTACTCAGCTATTCATGATAAGTTTCTGTATAGTAGATGACAAACTTAGGATTTGAACTTCATTTGGCTTTAATTCAGAATCAAATTGTGGTGATAAGTGCAGGTGGGCAAAAAGACTATTGGTTTCAACACCCTCATGGACTTATATTCAAATTCCAACTTGGAATGGTGTTGAAGTTCAGAGAAGAACCATGTGGCTCGGGCTGGATAGAGCAGGAAGCTCCAGAGAAAGGTATGAAGATAATATGATAGAAACATATTGTATATATGTGAAAATGAAACATAGTTTCTAGAATAAAAACCAAATAAATTATAAAATGGCAAAAAACGATTGCACTATGGGGCAAGAGAGACAGATGAGGTGATTGCTTAGTGAGTCAAGTCAAATAAATTGGCCAAGTTAAAAATGCTTTTGTCTTCCAGAGTGTTTTAACATTTGATATCTGGAACTGAAATTTGTGAACTAGGCAAACCTTTATTGACAGCATATGAAAGTACAAAATTGCCAGTTACATTTTTCATTATTTTTGAGAATATAATTATATTATTTTCCCTTCCTTTTTCTTCCTTCAAGTGTTCCTTGCTCTCTTTCAAATTAATAACTCCTCTTTATATTAATTTTGTTTCATGTATATATGTACATGTATATATTTTTGTATATTTCTAAACACATGAATATAACTTGTTTAGGCTATATAATGTTTTCTCGTTTTAACATTTAATATTGGATAACCAATTTGTGTACTCTTCCCTAGGGAAGGATGTTTCTTCCATAGTCAACATTTTTTACATGCCTGTAGTCCTTTGTGTTTGAGCTTTCCTCTGTTCACTTTGGCATGACTATTGATGTTGTCCTTTTTTCTTTTCTTTCTTTCATTTTTTTGGCTTTTTGAGACAGGGTTTCTCTGTGTAGCTCTGGTTGTCTTAGAACCTGCTCTGTAGACCAGGCTTGTCTTGAACTCGCAAAGATCTGCCTTCTTCTACCTCCCAAGGGCTGGGATTAAAGTCTTGTGCCAACTTCGAACCAGTGGTGGTGTCCTTTTTCATCTCACATTTGTGAAGTCATGTAGGTAAGACCTTATGGGTGTAGCTTCTAACATTACTAGGACACATAAACACAGCAAACTCCCTGGTCCTTTGACTTTTACAAACTTCTCCACCTTTTTTTCGGCAAAGTTCCCTGACCTTAGGCATGGGAGTAGTATTGTTGACGTATCCATTGGCACTGGGCTCTATCACTCCATATTTGAATTGTAGTACTAACTGAGGTCCATTTCAACTCATCAAGCTCAGTTGTTGACTGTATTTTAAGATATATGTTTTAAGTTGGTGAAAGTTTTATACTAAGTCTTTGTGTTTTACTTTATCTTTGGAGATTATTATTAAATCAGTGGCACAAAGAACAGTTAGGCATTATATTACCTTGACATACCATTCAGCGATGCAATACTCATGTTTGTTATTGTTTTCACTTTAATTTACTGTACGTCTCTTTACTTCCTAGTACGATATTCTCCTGTGCTCATTGGCAAATATTTATAGGTTGGAGTCTACTTTTTTGATCTTTGTGCACTTGAAAATATGCATTGTATATGAATTTTAAGAAAAAATATTAATTATATTGTGGATTGAATCTCATTTTCTCTCTTATTTTTTGACACCATTACTTTAATGTTTATGTAGATGTACATGCACCTATCTATTTCTTCAAATGGATGCACAATAATATGTCATACCGATCTGTCCCATCTTACTCATTCCTTGTACTTCTTGTTACCTCAAAAAATATTGGTAACTACCCTATAGCTGTATTTTTACACACTCTGAGAAAAATGTTTATGGATATGTGTAAAATGAAAGCATGAAAATAAAATTTGGGGATCAGATGTTATAGATAGGCTTCATTTATTTTAGTGTTCTTGCAGGTTTTTTTTTGGAATATCCCTATTTGTGACTCCTCTATTTTAACACTATGCTCCTAATATGGCTATCTAACTATGACACGTTACTTTTTACAAAGATGACCTTGGGTTTCCATCCTAGACATTCATTTATAGACCTGCTATTTACTGTCCTTAGAAAGAGAGTTGAGTCTCCCCTTAGACCTAGGAAGGATAATGAAACATGACAAAATTAATACTCTGTGAGCTCTGAGGTTCTTTGGTTTTTACCTTGAATTCTGGAACCCTTGACTTGGAACCTTGAGTTCTCATGTTAGTAGTCTGAATTTCCTGAGGCTGCTATACTATAAAAAACACCAACATAGCCTGTGTGATAAAACATAAAGAAAAGGAGAAAGGGTTAAAAGCTAAGTTTTGTAGTGTATTTTTGATTTTTTTATATTATTATTACTTGGTCTTTAAGTCAGTGTTTCTCTGTGTAGCCCTGGCTGTTCCTAGAGGTGAAAGCAAACAGGCAAAAAACAAAAGCCTCCTTCTTTCAGGTCCTAAAATAGGTTTTTAGAAGTAAGCATGACCCAGATATAATCTATCTGGATTAAAAATCTGTATTAAAGGTATATTTTCCAACCTCAAAGATCCAGATAAGAAGTGATTCTTTCCAATTCAAATTAAGCAGAAATCCCTCACAGTTGTGACCTTCACTTTGGGTTAATTCCAGATGTAGTGAAATTGACACTAAAGAATAGCCATCACGTTAGGGTATACACCCAGAAGTGGTATTGCTGGATCCTTGGGGAGAGTGATTCCCAGTTTTCTGAGAAACCACCATACTACATTCCAGAGTAGCTGAACAAGCTTACACTCTCACCAACAATGGAGGAGTGTTCCCCTTGTCCACAACCTCTCCAGAATAGACTGTCATCTATGTCTTTTCTCTTAGCCCATCTGACAGGTTTAAGGTGGTATCTCAAAGTTGTTTTGATTTGCATTTCTCTGATGGCTAAAGATGTTGAAAACTTTTCATGGGCCTTTCAGACATTTGTAATTCTTCTGCTGAGAATTCCCTGAACCCCATTTTTTAATTGGGTTATTCAAAGTTATGGGCCCTAGTTTCTTGAGTTCTCTTGTAGGGTTGATGAAGATCTTTTCTCATTCTGAAGGCTGTCATTTTGTCTTATGGTCTGTATCCTTGACTTTACAGAAGCTTCTCAGTTTCAGGAGGTCCCAGTTATTTATTCTTGTTCTTAGTGTCTGTGCCACTGGTGTTATATTTAGGAAGTGGTCAGCTGTGCCAATGCATTGGAGGGTATTTCCCACTTTTTTTTCTATTAAGTTCAGTGTGGCTGGGTTTATGTTGAAGTCTTTGATCCACTTGAATTTGAGTTTTGTGCTGGTTTGTATCTATTTGTATTTTGCCACACACTGCCATCCAGCTATGCCAACACCATTTGTTAAGATACTATCCTTTTTTCCATTTAATATTTTTGGCCTCTTTGTCAAAGATCAGGTGTTCACAGGTTTTTGGGTTAATGGCAGAATCTTCAATTCGATTCCATTGATCCACAAGTCTGTTTTTTTGCCAGTACCCACAGGCCAGCAAACACTGGAGATGTATTAGCCACTGCTCTTTAAGCACTGGTATTGTAAATATAGGCTACCATACCTGGTTTTGAATGTGAGTTTTAGTAATTGAGTACAGGTCTTCTCACTATGTCCCTGGCCATTTTATAGTTTAATTTGTTGCATTTAAATCTTTGACATACTTGCAGTTCAATTTTTATAAGTTGTTGTGTAGAAACCCAGGGAGATTTGTCCCTCCAAAGGTTTTTTTCCAGCAATTCATCCTTTGTCTTTGATTGGTATGTGGTACCATCTTTATTGTGCATTACTCACACAGGACTATTATGACTCACTTTTCTGCTCCAGTGGTCTATTTGTTCATCTGTGCATGAAAACCATTCTGTCCTTTTTATTATGATGTTTAGTATGTCTTAATATCTACTAAGGACAGTAATTTTAAAGTCTTTTTTTTCAAAACTTACTAAGTTATTTGTAGATCTTTAATTTCTGGGTACATTTTAAATAAGGTTTATTCAAAATAAATTCATCTGAAAACTTTATTAAAATTATTTTGAATTTATAAGCTATTTTGGATTTTAAAAAGTCATTGAGACAGGTGGTGGAAGCTCAAGCCTTTAATCTCAGTAGTCAGAAAGCAGTGGCAGTGGATGTGTGTGAATTCAAGGCTAGCCTGGTCTACAGCAGTTCTGGGACAGCCAGAGCTATACATAGAAATGCTGTCTCATAAAACTAAATTAAATGGACATTTTAAAATATTAACACAGCTTATTAGGAATAGGCAATGTTATTTAAATATTCATGTCATCTTTTGTGTTGGTCCATAGAATAGTTTTGCTATAAAGATCTTACAGAATTGTAATAAAGGCGATAATTACTAAAATTTTTTAGCAAATTTGGTTTTTTCATGACTGCATCCTTTTTTCAAATTGAACTTGGCATAACATATTATTATTGTTTTATAAAGCTGATGTAGCCAATAACTTTGCTTGATTTTCTTATTTATTAGTACTAAGTACATCTGTGATTTGGGTAGATTTCATGAAGTTGATCATTATCATTTGTGAATGATAGATTTATCTTTTATGTTTATAAGAAGATATGATTGAATTAATCTCCTGCCTTTACAACTCATACATTTGAAATACATTTCAAGAATGTCGATTGGGACTTCAGAGATTAATAGTGTATAGACAAGCATTTTCTTAAAAGAAAGCTATTATATGATGAAGGACACATATTTCATATGTTTCTCAAGAACACAACATGAAATTTAGTAGACTAATGTTATCTTCAGTTATGGCCCATGAAATTTAAGATAGCCCTGGAACATAGACAAACTTTAAATATAATTTATTCTTTAATATTTTGGCATTATTTTTATTACCAAAAACTTAAATTGTGAACATACAAGTAATAAAAATCAGATATTTGATTTTTCTCTTCATTTATCAACATCTATTACTACATAAAAGACACATTTATATTGTAATTTCTTTAAAAAGATACAGCATTGAGAATATCTTAAAGGGAGAAACTTGATAAACACAGCTTCAATTTAACAAAAGTTGTAGTTAGTTTATTCTTGTGTAGGCATTTTAAATAATGAAAATAACTCTTCTCTGTGTCTCTTTACTCTAAAATACATGGAACATAAAAAATAAAAATCTAAGGCATCTTATGCCAGGTTAGGCTCAGCTACAGATGAGGAAAACACACTAGGTAGGTCACAGTTAATGCCCTTGAATGCACTATGGCCACCACAAATTCCTGCTAAGCCACCCTTCTACTTTTGAGCATATTTATTCCACTACACAATCTCCTCTCAGTTACTCCCTTCATTCTATGCCCATCCAACCTGTTTCTTCATTCTTTCTTTTATGCCCATAGAGTTTAATTGTGTTGCCCAGTATTCTTGGGCATATGACCATTCTTTGAAACATGTTAGTCCTATCAGAGACCATATTCTTAATGCAAACTTTCTTCTTGGCCAGGATTGAGGCTTTATTTCACCTGTTCTCCATGCTAATATTTTTTCTGGTTTGATAGGAGATAGGTCTTATGCATGTTGTCACACTTGCCATAAGTTCAAATTCAGAAAGAAATTTATAAAATTTCAGTAATTGTTAATTGAGTACTAAACTGCTTTAGAAGACACAAAAATATTAAAAGATAAAAATCTCTGTGAGAAATACCAAGAGTATGGTGAGAGTTTGGATAAATAGATAATTATCTAACAAATAGTAAGTGCTGTACAGTGTTATTTGATCAAAGAATTATTAGTCCCAAACTTTGTGACTATTCAAGGATAGGTCTGAGGACATGTTTACTTTCCTTTGATTTGACCATAAAGGTCATATAGAATCAGGTAATACATCTTCCTAATTACATTTTTTGGTCATTTTCTAGATAGCATCTATTAAAATTCTAAACAACTCTTTCATGAGTACAATATACTCTTGATTAATAGAGACACAGAAACTTGATTAAAGTTTGAACTTTTAAAGATACTGTAAAACTTCCAGATAATGTTCTCATTCTTAACTTCCAGAATGAAGCAGATATACAGGTTAGAAACCAAAAATCACTAGACATATGTTGATGTCAAGGATAAAGATGAATTGAGAACAAATTTTGCCTGTACTTTTATACCAGTTGTACAGTTACGGAAAGATCTTTTCAAGAATATTCACCCAGAGAAAGTAAATCTGATTATCTTAATATCTCAGTTCTATCTAACTTATTCTGATAGTCTGACATACTATAAAAAAATACAATATTGTTGCGAAAGACACTTCTTCGTAGAAATCAGACAACATAAGTAGATCTCCAAAATAGCTATTTAAAAATTGAACCATTCCCAAAGTGTGTACCAAATGATCAATTGGTTCCATTCAAACTGACCCTGAGAAGAGTAGGAA
>PVIH01016612.1:31621-45067 GCA_004025045.1 Sigmodon hispidus
TGTATAGTTATTGTTAACTCTTCTGCATTTTAAATTCTTTTTACTGTTTTTTTTTTGATAAATACAAAATAAAGAAAAAAAAAAACAAATCATGTATGCTCACTATGAAACCTTTATCCTTTTCTTTGTGGCTGCAAGGCCACCTATTGCATTATTTAAGTTTCCATTTCTTTGGGAAATTATGAAAATTTCACTATATGAAGAGCATGGCCGTGCCCTCCTGGACCATTTACCCTCCTTGATATATTTGTAATTAGTAAATTTTAGCATGACAAACTTTAGTAATGATGGTTTGTTACTTAAAAATCATTTAACTATGTAATATATATGAATATGTGTATCTGTGATCAGCCTACTTTATCTGCTTGGAAATATCTTTAAAAATTTTAAATGGTTGCAATGTGTTTTTATTCATTTATTCAAGCACTGAGTATTTTTGTTTACCTTCAGGTATTTACCTTCAATTAGTTGGTAGTAACAACCCATTTACACTGAGAAAGATGTTGATATAGAAGCCAACAATTTAATAGAACTTTTTGCATAATTGGAAAACAAGATTAGGCATGGTAATCTTGACATTTTTCTGGTGCTGAAGATTGTACTCAAAAAATAGCATTCTCTAGACAAGAACTCTAAAACTAAGAGACATTTTCTTCCTGCTTTTTTCCCTTGTATTTTCAAGCGATGTCTTCCTATATATATAGCCCAAAGTGGCTTTAAGCTCATGATCATTCCAACTCACCTCCAAGAGCTATGATTATGGACTACCAAGTAAGAATGTCTTAAGACAAATTCAAAACAAAAATAAAAAAAACCACAAATATTTTAGGAAACATTTATACATGAATTTAGGATAGAGAAAGATGGGGGGAAACCAGGCTAGATTTTCTTTTAGATGGACTCTGTGTGGAAGGATGGATGAATCAATGGGGAAAGTAGTACTATTTAATTATCTCTGGAATTCTGTGAGATATTCTGTTTCTGATGTTCTCATATTCCAAGACTGGGCTTCACCTTCATGGTAAAGAAAAATGTATGTATTTCACATATTAATTGATGTAGAGGAAAGGAAGGAGAAGTGTGAGTCTAGAATGAAAAATGAAGACAGATGGAGAATGATCTTTTTGCCATGATTTCTTTCCAGGGTCTCAGTTGGGATTTATTTCTAGCCCTTATATATTGAGCTTATCCCTATTTCGAGAAATATTACTGAGCATTCCCTTATCAGTTCCAACCATGATATACCCTTGAGCCTCTATCTTATTTGCCCTGGAAGTAGATTTCTAGGAATTTGACACATTATTAGTAATAAAGGAAGATGCTATTACTATAGGACAGACTAATTCCTACAATGCCTCCTTTTCTGGTAACTTTATAATTCCATCTGTCTATTGTGTTTTATCTACTTCCTCTTATAACTCACAAAGACACAATTGAACTCTGAAAGAATCTCACCCCAGATTATTTTAAAACTGTATTAGAATTAAGCAAATGTAGAAAAGATTTGTATCAGTAGTCTTTGTCTTCCTTCCTCTTCTCCATTATTCAACAGATAAAAGTACTTGACATCCATTATTTACAGTATGATAGAAATAAATTAGCCTAAAATAGTAGCACCTGGGAGCTCTTATGCTTATTTTGAATTCATAATTATGATTTTTTCATTCATGACTTTACTTTTGTTTCCTATTAAATAACTTCCAAGTCTGAAAAAACATGATGAATAAATATTTTGGGGAGTAGAAATTGCTCTAACTTTCTTTTGCAACATTCATGATATCTCATACATCTATTACATGATAGAGTTTGTGATGGTGATGGAGAATAGGTTCTTCCTAAAATCCATAATTAAGAGTGATCATAAAGGTATTTTCAAGGGGAAAAATAGGACAAAAACTCCACTATTTGGTTCACCCCTTTACTGTTTCTTGCTTCTTGTTCCAACCAGATAAATTTTCTTTGGTTAAGTCTCCTCTTTAGCTGTAGTGGAAGGTTTCCAGTACCCTGGGGACTCCAGGTAGGTCTAGAATTTACAAAGTATTTGTAGGAGGAACTTCAGATGAGTGTAAGAAACAAATTGTGACATTGAGTAGGAAATAGAATTATAACATCCAAATGTCTTTCCTAGCTGAAGATGTAGTTATACATTGTTATAAGTCCTCAAAGGGGCAGGCAACTAATTTGTTACACACTTTAGTAAGGTTGTACAAAATTTCATTACTTTGAAATACCTCCTGCCAACCTTTCAGTTTTGTAGTAACCACAGAAGAAGCAGACATAGACTCCCCCTTTTTCCTATGAAGAAAATGCAAACATACATGAACTCATTACCCATAGGCCATAATTATCACTACCAAATTTCTGGATAAAATGTTATATTTCCTTTTATTATACTACAGTAGCCTATACAAGAAATATGGAACTACCTAGTTTAATAACAGCACTATATATCATATAATCTACAGAAAGTCTTTGGATGTAGATACAGCTCAGTGTGGGGGGAGAAGGGTGTGTTTTTCTTACAATGATGAGACTCAAGGTTCAATTCCCAATAATGCAAACAGAGAAAGAATTCTAGAGGTATCCATAAAAGCACCAGTAACAGCACAAGATGCTTCTTTTTCTTTTGAAAATAAGACTTCTATCGAAAAATGCCTGAATTCCAGAAGGCTTTGGAACAACTGTGTAAGTAAATTGCAACTGAAAGTGATTTATCACTTTTGATTGTGTCTTTCAAGATACTGAACAAAATCCACGACCCAACAGGAAAATAAGTTCCTAGATGCCAAGGGAGTCATTTTGAGGATCTTAAACTTTCTAGGAGATTCAGTGCTTAATAAATGATTCTTGCAAGGTGCTGTGAATGTAGAATTACAGTACTGTAATACTGATGTTAAACAACATGATATTCTTGGTTTCTGAAAATTGACATCAGCCTTTTCATTAGGAAAATGCAAGTTATCATCCTCTGGAAGATCTTCTATAGGTACATGGTTTGTGACAGGCACAACATGTTTATGAACATATGCTTAATAAATTGTTGAAAGCATTTATCAAAAAAACAGTAAAATGAATTTAAAATGCTGAAAAGTTAACAATAACTATAAAGAAGATAAAAATCATAAGCATGACTTATCAAGGGTGATAATGCAAATAAGATTGCTACAGATATATTTACTTTGTGTTCATCTTTCCCTCTGAATTTTTTTCCCATCCCTGTATATCCTTATTCAAGGTCCCTTCCCCCTCCCACCACATCAGGTCATTTTTCTTCTCCGAAACTCCCCAAATACAAAATAAATAAAGAAGAAAAAAAAGAATACATTCTTAAAAATTATGATATTATGTAATTTTATATTTATTAAATAATGTAAAAAAATAAAGAAAAAATACATTTAAAAAAATAAATTGTTGAAATCAAAACAAAACCAAGAGAAATCAACCTGACCTCACTGATGAAATTTCTTAAACATTTCCTCTATTTTGATTTGGTAGCAATCCATAAACATTTTCAAAACCATGTCTTTATAGAATATTGATTTGTTTCAAAATGGAAGAATGGACTAGAAACAACTTTAAAATATATTTTATTAAGTAGATATATCAGAGTAAAGAAAAATGCCTGTTTGTGTTTAAATTAATCATAAATAATGAAGATAAGTGCTAAAAGTTATGTAACAAAATTAAAAACAGATATTTGTTTTAAAAATTAAATTGTGTAAAATGAATTCCAAGTAGGTCATATGTACTCACTAGAATAACTACAGCAGCATATTTTACAAAGAAAGTCACAGTGACAGATTGAAGGATTTGATAGAGTTATTTTGTACCTTTGAAACTGATGCTATTGTAGTTAACCTCCTGGAAGTCACAATAGCACTGTGTTCATAAATGCTACAGAGAACTACAGAGAAGTAAAGATTTCTTCTTTTCATGTGCTAATTTTTCTAGCTGTTCTTTATTTGGGTGTGCTGCAGTGGATTTAAAGTGATGGGTAATATTTTTAGGTCATAAAAGTATTGAAATTATCTGTTAATATGATTTTAGTAGTGATATTTATGACTATATTTTGGTTGAGTCTAATTTCCTGTTTAAGGATGATATTTTTTTTTCTTTTAAGCAATCAACTTTTCTTAAGATGACAAGTCTATTGGGCCAAAATTATACAATCAAATATAGTAAGTTTCTAGGCATCTATTCTCTTATTACCAACATTATTTCCAAACTCTATATTGGGAGAAAATCTAAATGAATCACTATTCACTTAAAAATATAGTTCATTGAAAATGTGCCTGGATTTGATTGCACAGCTGAGAATCCTGTGATAAAAAGCAATAATTTAAAGTCTATAATTAACTATTTGTATTTTTATTCTCCTTTGCAGTAATGTCATTTTAGTTTTCTTCTGGTTCCTATATATGAGTAGGATTTAGAATATTGGAAAAGAGGACAGGGAAGCAAATTGAGGATAATTATTTAGGACCTTTGAACTCAGATTGAATAGTAATTGTATAACAAGAATTGTGTGACACACAATGCTCTCTTGCCTTCTTCTCTCAGGCCTTTATATTTAAGCAAGAGAATACTTTACTACCTGCTCAATCAGCTATCATGGACACAGAATAGACTTTCGGGGGCAATTAATTTTACATTTTACTTACTGACATTTAGGAAGTGAAGGAATGACCTTGGAAACTCTTAGTTTGAAGTTCTCCACAAAGCAGACTTTGAGAAAAGAATTTCAGCATGTCTTTCTAGATTACTCATTGTTGACTAACACATCATTCTAAAGATTAGTGTCTGTAATCAGTGCTAGTAGGTATTTTCTTCATAATTTGCAATTTTGTTATGGTTCAATGAGGATAGCTCTGCTTTATTTACCTTCTGATCTGGGATCTAAAATGAGAGACTGATATAGGAACATGTCCAACTTCCTGAAAGACAGGCCTGTAGGAAAAAAGATTTATCACATAAACATATTATGCAATATAGAATAAGAGATGTTGGATAAATACCCTATCTTCTTTTTCCCCATATCATAATCCTAGTGATCTGGTAATCTTTCAAGCCCATTTGCAACAACTTGACACTTATAAAATTTGCTAGTGTTGAAGTTATAAAACTAGGTGCAATTACCAGTTATACTGATACTCATTTTTGTATTCAACTTTTCAGCTTATGAGCATAGATTGAGCATAACTTTTATACGAACTGACAATCACTGGTGTGCCTGATTGTTTATTCTTGAAAAAGATTTAAACAAAACAAAAAACAAATACTTTTTCTGCCCACAAATATCTGTATCGTTATCCAGAGAAATAATTGCTTGTATTTACTTTGGGAAACTCAGTAGTGGAGTGACTAATTTCAACATTACCACTTCAGTTTAAATATGCTCTGGTGTAATTTAAACTACTCACAGAGTTTTACCTTGAAAACTTATACATGTGGCTCTCTTCAAAAGTTTCAGCCATGGTCATTGCTTGTGATTTGAACTTGCCCTAACTCAGTTATAAAGTAGCATTCCTAAACACTTGGGCCTTTGAATGTCCTTAATTTTCTAGACGAGTATACATTTTACTAAATAATGAAATTATTTCTAATTTACTAAAAAACAAAACAAGTTACACATGATGGTTTTAAAACAAACAGCATTTCTTTCTATATATGTAACTTTTTCTTGAGACATATCATCTCTTCTAATCTATGGATTCTTTTCTATAAATTTAGTAACTTGTGAAGAATGCAGCAGTATCTCTCTTCTCCCTCCCTTTCTTCCCCCTCTGCCCCTCCCTCCTTTCTTTTCTTTCTTTTTTTTTTATTTTTTTGAGTCAGAAATTCAGGCAGGGCTTGGCTTGTTGAGAATTCTTATCCATGAGTTGTTGACTGAAATCATTATTTGGTGATAGTAAACTGGAAGTCCATGAGATTTGAAAAGTTCACTGAAAATAATCTCAGGCCTATACCTCAGCAGGAATGAGTGTAAATCCCACATTGGTTAGCTTACTTTTCCTTCTTATCCTCAATGTATCTCTTAAAGTTTTCTCCACCATGGTCGTCAAATATATTCTATACCTAGTTCAATGCCCCTACAGGCTAAGATAGAAGCTCCTAAGTATTCAAAAATGTTGCTATTGATATAATAGAATGTAACTTCTATTCTTTTAATAATTTGTGAAAATAGTCAGACTTTCTTATAGACAGATGAGAAACCAGTAGCCATCTTTTGGCGAAAGGAACATAAACTAATTTTGATCTGTGTTTAATTCAAGGCTAGAGCTTTGAATCACTGTGAGGACTCAATATGAACATAATTGGGAAGCTCATAGGAAGATCAGCTACACAGCTATGAACCATATCATGCCTTACAACATGGGTTAAGGCCTACTGGTATGTTGAGACTTAAACTTTTGTTCACTTTCATTCTAACTGTTGGTCTTTGAACAAGTTGTACAATCTTTTTCTGTCTGATTTTTTTTTAATTTGGAAAATGTAATGCTAGTATCTGTTAAATAGGGTTGAGAGGCTTTTTATTGCACAGGAGCAGTAATACATTAAAAGAATTTAAGAATCATACCTGGAACATGGTGAATGTTCTGGGAAAACAACAGTTCAGCACTGGTGTACAATTCATTTCTTTCTTGCTGTTGAGGGAATACTCACTGGGGAGCATGAAGTATAACTTACTCAATTGCCCTATAACAATGTTAATAGAGATCTCCTGACAAATAATAGTGTTTACAAGGAAAAGGATTTATGTTTATAGATTGCTTTTACAAGACTTCTCTATATTATGTATGGTGAATGTAATTAGCATACATGGCTATATGGACTCCCTCCAATTGTTATGCAAGCTCTAATAATCATCTGGTTGCAAATGCAGAAAATCCCTAATCTCTGAAATGACAGCATATCTGACTTGAAGTACTCATCTTGAACTGCAAGCCAAAGAATGTAGTTTAATGTAGGATGGAAGGGACTATGCATCCTCTTTATAGTATTCTGACCCTACCCCAGGCTTCATCTTTGTCTGTTGAGTGCCTGTATTCTTGAAATTATTAGCAAAGCATATTAATGGGTAGCATCTATGAATCATGTATATCCAATTTGACTATCTGATGTTTGGTATTCTCATAATCAATAGAAGCTAATTAAAACAGTTTCTAAGGCTATACACATTTTTAATCTCTGGGGTTTTCACTATGGGTTTTTTAAGGGGAAAATGTGGCTTTACATATTTTCTGGCTTTCCTAATTTCAGTTTTTAAATTATGAGGGCAGGTTATACCATTCTTTTATGGGTAGCTAAAGTCTCATGGAACACAACTTTATTATATTGCTGATGTGATTTAGTTTTTTTCTTAAGCTTTCTTAAGCTTTCTTTTTTCAAAACTGTGAAAAAAGAATGTTTGGGATATTAAGGGAACTGTTTCTACAGTTTTCTGAGTCATGTAATTGTTTATTATGTTAGTCCAAAAAAATTGAAAAAAGGCCTTGATTTAAGATATATGCAAGTACAGTTTCCATGTACTCTGGGCTGTGAATAAGTCCAAATGGTTTTCACTCTAAATACAAATTTCTCCTTTTGGTTTTGAAATTTGCATTCACGTTTGCATATGGGTATGCCAGAGGTCTGAAACTCTCTGCTATTCAAACAAAGACGTACTGATTAAATCCAGCCCAGGGAGAAAATCACCAGCTGCTCTAGATATGTAATTTATGATGTCTTTGAGTCCATTTACAAAAATATCATGTGAGGAGGCTGGGAACCCACAGAGGTCACCTGTCTCCTTTCTCATCTTTTGCCAATAGCCTTGAACTAATGAATACCATGGCCCCCTGCAGAAGATGTGTAAGAGGTCTCTGCTAAACTCTGTGAGCTTCCTTGGTATCAGAAAAAGCAATTATATAAGGAAGAAATCTGAAATCCTTTCTTAGGACAGAAAGGACCACTGGATGTGGGAATTTTAGCATAAATGGAATAGACACAATGTCAATGTCATAAGGTACTACTTACTTGCAGAATATGATTGCACAAATAAAGCAAAGATTCACTGGGGATATATAAAGACATGAATCAATATTGTCAATATCTTAAAAGTGAAAATATCCTGGATATGTTGCCCTGCTGAGACATATGTCATAAAGAATAACCTCTTACAAAAAGGTATTTTACAGGTTTACCTCATTTGACCTGTCTAGTGACATTCAGATGGAAAAGGTATTTTTTTTTTCGGATATTTCTTTGTCAAACCCATTTTTTATTTTTTTATTTATTTCATTTTACTTACCAATACAGTTCCCCTTCCCTCCCCTCCTCCTACTATCTCCCAGCTTCTCCCCCTCCTAACCCTTATCCACTCCTCAGAGAGGGTAAGGACTCTCACTGTGAGGCAATATAGTCTGCATATATGTTGAGACAGGACTAAACCTATCCACCATATGGTGACTAACCAAGGTATCCTTCTATATGGAATGGGCTCCAAAAAACCAGTTTAAGCACTTGAGATAAATCCTGGTCCCATTGCCAGAGGCCCTACAATCTGCCCAAGCCACATACTGTCTTCCATATTCAGAGTGCCTAGTTCAGTCCATGCAGGTTTCCAACTGTCAGTCCAGAGCCCATGAGCTCCGAGTACCTCATCTGTCTTCTGTGGGTTTCCCCTTCATGGTCTTGACCCCTTTGCTTATATAATCCCTCCTTACTCTTTTTGACTAGACTGGGAGTTGGGGCCAGATTTCTGTGCCTTTTTAAAGTTTCTGTCATTTAACTTTTCTTTTTCTCATTTATTTACTGTATTTAATTCTTAGAAGTGGATGGCACAATAGCAAATTCCGTGAAATTTTAAGAGATCAAATGCAGATGGATACTGGATCTAAATAGTATCATTGTAAGAAAAGCTGAAGATCCAAGACATTCATGCTAGATTTCCCTTCTTTCAATGACATTAGTGCTTTTGCTTAAGGTCCACTAATGAGTGAGTACATGCCCTGCTTATTTTTCTGGGTTTGTGAGACCTCGTTCAAGAGGATATTCTCCACATCCATCCATTTGCCTGCAAATTTTAGTATATCATTTTTTTTCTTACTGTTGCATATCTATTGTGTAGATATACCACAGTTTGTTTTTTGCTGTATACTTTTATTATTATTATTATGAACAAAGAAGTCACACTTTCTATCCTTGTATATCCTTATTCAAGGTTCCTTCCCCCTCCCGCCACATCAGGTCATTCCTTCTTCTCCACAACTCCCCATCCCCTCCCTGGGCAGGCAGCAGATAGTTCCATGGTACCACTGACCCAATGACTCAATATTCTTTGTTCAGATTTATTTACATTGGATCATGTAATATTAGGTGCCAGACAATTGAGAATCATTGTATCCTTACATCATGTCTGTCATATAAAATTCACTTACCATACAAATATGCTGAACAGTCAACAGAATTTAACAAAAACAAGTTGTGCTGAAAAACAGGAGTTTTGCAGGATAAAGATGATGGAGATACGCTCCGTCTTCGAAACTTAAAGAGGGAAAAGCAGCTTTTATTCATTTAAACTTAATAAGAGGCTGAGACTTGGTTTACTCACATTTTAAATAATATAAATTAGACATATTTTGTATATGGATGTAGGAAAATGGAATAATTTGTACTCTATTTGCACATGTGCCAAATCTTATCATTAAGAATATGCTTTTTCTTGTCTGGGAATGTGTGGAATTATGGTTTAGTTCACTGTTGTATACAAGCCACTTCCAATCCAATATGACAAGTGGTTTCCCACTGGAATCTGAAATAAATATTTAGAGAAGAAATTGGACTTGCAGATACTAGATATTATTATCACTGCATGAAAACTGGGTGCTTGAACTAAGAATGGCTTTGAAATGCAAGTTTGCCCTTCTTATGTAAATCAGGCCTGGGAGTGCTCATCTGTTCTTCCTCAGTACACACAAAGCTTCTCTGCAAAGTCCAAGAAGCATTCATAGTCATCAGCTGGCTTGGCAACAGAAATTCCTGTAGAAGCCAGTATAGTATATTCCAGCTTTATGTGGAACTTTCTCTCTCTCTCTCTCTCTCTCTCTCTCTCTCTCTCTCTCTCTCTCTCCATCCCTCCCTCCCTCTCTCCCTCCTTCTCTTTCTCTCTCTCTATGTAGGAAAACAAAATTAAACTTAGAGATGTCAATTAAGCTAATGGAACTGGGAATATGATATGAAATATTATTGAATATAATGAAATAATATCTTATTTGATCCACATCTAATTTTATGAATTAGAAACATAATGAGCTTTAAATCGTTAATATATGACAAAAGTTTTGTTAATATATTTCTGCTATAGTAAGAGTGAAATGTTAAAAAAACCACCAAGTATGGTTACAATAATATATGAATAAAGCATTAATAAAATAGAATAAAATAGGGCTTAGAAATATACAAAATAAACCCAAATAATAGTGATATACATATAAGTTTATTTGAAGTAGCTTAAATCTAGGTATGGCATGTCAGTTTTGTCATTTCTTCCTTGCATCATCTTTGGCACCTTATTTTTGGGCTTTAATCTGTGAAAGATATTTGTGGCAATTTTGATCATTTCAGCCCTGATTTTTGCAGCTGGAAAGGAGAAGATCTGAAACCACACAAATCAGACCTCTTTAAAGAGTTCCAAGAAGCCCTATCTCATATTTGCTTTCATTCCTTTGGCTACCACTATCTATAGTTGACTAGGTGTTGCAGATTTTCTCACTTCCTGATATTTTACTACTCTTTCTACCTTTTTTGTTATGAATTACTGCCTTATATGATTCAATATTTCTGTTGGAAGAATGGGCATAGACAAATAACACTCTCAGCTATAGATATTTACCTAATATTCTAAATATAATAAACATTCTGCTAAATATTAGTGAATAAAACACTTGAAATTAATAAAAAATGTAAGTGTATAAAGGCTTCACATTGGCTCTATCAGGACTGACGTTGGGTGTTCATTAAACGTTTTGTGAAGGGAATGCTCATAAATTTTTTTTTTGTCCCTAGCAAGAGGGTCACATGCTGTCATTAGTACATTTAGAGACTTTTACCCAAGTCCTACAACAGCTGTGTTCTATAAAGTGATTTTCTTAATTTATAGTTTTAAAATTATTCCTTATTTAAGTTAGCATACATATTAATAGGGTTTATACTTTGATCTTTTCCTTACCTCTCCCATACTTCCTTCCCCCACTCCTCTCCTCTTTCTGCATCTCTTCATTCCCCAAACAGTTCCCATGATTTCATGTTACATGTATTCTATTATTCTCTTTTTTACTCCATCCCCATACCACAAAGATATCTTAGTTCCTTCTCACGGTTGCTTTTGAATTTTCATGACTATGAATATACATATACAAACATATATACACAGAATTTCCATATGAGAGAAAACATATTTGTCTTTCTGAATCTGACTTATTTTGCTTAATATAATGATCTCCAGTTACACCACCATTTCTTGTAAGTGTAAAGACATCTATTTTTATGGTTGAATAAGGTTACATTGTGTTCCACATTTTTTATCCATTCCTCTGCTAGGCTGGTTTCATTTCCTGCCTACTTTGTTTAACATATAGTAGCTTTATTTTCAGGGATTTGTTTAGGACTTTCCATACTCATTTCCATAGTAGTTGCACAAATTTATATTTTTCACATCCTTGCCAGCATTTATTTTCCTGGTGATTGTTATTCTGCTCAGGGTAACTAAGAATCCCAATGTTGCTTTAGTCTTTATTTCCTTGATGGATGTTGAACATTTTTTCAGTGACTAAGGATTGTTGGGTGTCCTGTCAATATTTATTCCCATTTGCATTTCTTCTTTGGAAAACTGTCTATTCATTTGTTAGCCAATTTACTGATTGAGTGATTTAGAGGGTTTTTTAATGGTGTTTAGCATTTAGAGTTCTGTACATAGTCTATATACTTATCCATTGTCTATTGTATCCTCACTCCATTTGTTGTCTCTTCATTGTAGTGATTGTTTTACATTGTTGTGTAGACACTTTTCAACTTCATGTGATCTTATTTTTTAAAAAATTCTTGGGATTATTCACAGTGCCATTACAGTTGTTTTCAGAAAGTTTTCTTCTAGAAGTTTCAAGGTTTTGTGACTTTGATTTATTTTCTTCCCACTGAATTTTTGAGCAGGGTGAGAGATAAGGGATCAAATTCTATCTACTCTTCTCTAATCAAGATGTTGTTATCACTCTCTTTACTTGTTAGAATGACATACCTAGAAAAAGTAAACCTCACTTGAGCAATTACCTCCACATATTGGTCCGTGTGTATGTCCGTGGGACAGTTTGTGCTTGTTTTTTGTTTTGCTTTGTTTTTGCTTGTTGGCTGATGTGGGAAAACCCAGCCCACTGTAGGTTGTGCATTGCTGTGCAGGTAGGTCTAGTGTATATAAGGAAACTGAGCAAGCCAAGAGAAACAAGCCAGTAAGCATTGTTTTTCTCTTATTTCTGCTTGAGTTTTAATCATGAAGTCTCCATTACATGTAACTTAGCCAAATAAACCATTTCCTCCTCCACATTGTTTTTGGCCAATATTTTAAAGCACTAATATAAGGCAAATTAGCGTCAATGACTTGTTTTTCCAATACAAACTGTTGAAGAAACTCATTTTCTCAATGCACATTTTTTATACGTTTGTGAAAAATGAAATGATCATATTTATGGGAGTTTATTTCTGTGCTTGCTGTTCCATACATATATCTATTTTTGTGTCAGTAACATGATATTTTTTTTATTGTGGTTCTGTAGTATAGTTTGAAAATCAGGTATTGAGATCTATTTCAACTTTTTTATTGCTTTGACTATTTGGGGTATTTTGTGTTTCTGTATGAATTTTAGGGTTTTATTTTCTTGTTCTGTGAAGAGTGCCATTGAGATTTTTTATGAAAAATATTGCTCTGGGTGATATAGTTAGCTTCACAATGTTGATTCTGTCAATCCATTTCCCTTGGGAGTGTCTCCATCTCCCTATATCTTTTTGGATATCTGAAAGTGTTTATTACAAACTTCTTTTATTTATTTGGTAATGTTTATTCCTGTATATTTTATTTATCATTTTAAAGGTATTGTGAGTGGTCTTTTTGCCCTAAATTTTGTTTTTGTCTTAGTTGTTATTGAGAAACTTACAAGTTTTTGTATGTTGATTTTGCTTTCTGTGTCTTGCCTGAAAATATTTATTAGAACTAAAAGTTTTCGACCGGGACCTGTGCTCTCTGCGGCGTCCCAGCGCACTCTGGAGCAGGGGCAGCTGAACTCTGCACCTGGCCACACCCACAGCTCCTGCTGCTGCTGAGGGTATCTGCAAGGATCCCTACCGCGACCCCGAACTGAGTGAACTGAGCAAACTAACTGCAGGGGTCTCTGAGGGGCGGATTCGAACCCTGACCAG
>PVIH01016613.1:0-44963 GCA_004025045.1 Sigmodon hispidus
AAAAAAAAAAAAAAAAAAAAAAAAAAAAAAAAAAAAAAAAAAAAAAAAAAAAAAAAAAAAAAAAAAAAAAAAAAAAAAAAAAAAAAAAAAAAAAAAAAAAAAAAAAAAAAAAAAAAAAAAAAAAAAAAAAAAAAAAAAAAAAAAAAAAAAAAAAAAAAAAAAAAAAAAAAAAAAAAAAAAAAAAAAAAAAAACAGCATGTATAGTCCAAGTGAGAATAAAGTCTTACAAAAGAAACAAGAGACTCTTAGTTGAGGTATCTTTGTACTTTTGAGACCAAAATACTTTATTTGAACTAGAAGTTTTAATAATAACAGCAAAAGGCATGTTATAAGATTTGCACATATATCTACATTATCTCAACATTTGAAGAGGGATATTTTTCTCTTTGATATTTAATATCAGTGTATGATAAAAACATGACTTTAGTGCAAAAGTATATTCTGTTATTTAGTGACATTTTATGTTATCATAGCAATTTTGTCCTCTGACACTTAGGCACATAAAATAAGCTTTTTATAGATCATGTGTTCATTAGCAAAATGGGTCTCTTCAAGCCAGGTTCTTCAGTGTAATGAAACTTTTTGTTGACACTTGACTGTAGAGCACACACACTGAAGGCAGACCCCATATTTGGCAATCATTCTAAGATCCAAATATAGCAGGCACTTGAGCATAATTTGGCTTTGACCATGTTTGCATTAGATTAGGAACATACCAAGTCTTGTGTTTGTTTTATGTGCTAAGGAAGGTAGCTAATAAGAGGATTTTCCTAAAGAGCCTAAGGAGAGTTTCAGAAAATATTAATATCTCAAAAAGCTGCACATGGTGACATACACTTCTATTGCCAGCACTGAGAAGACAGAGGTGGGGGGTGGTAAATTTGAAGCCAGCCAATTATACATGCTGGGACCCTATCTGAAAAAAAATGAACAAATTAGACTAAGAAATAAAATATTTCTCCTTTCTTTTACAAAACTTAAACACATTCTATTTAATATCAGTCTCCTAAAGTGTTTGACATTATCAGCATTCTAAACTAAGTTATATATTCACTAAATTTTTTATCTTTCACTAAATGATACAAAATGCAAAATAAGTTTTTGAATAAAAATGTATAATAACAAAATGAGAGACAGTAAAAAATTTAAAAATATCCATCCTATAGTTAGTAAATACATGTAAATTTTTTTAATCTATGTATACCCTTGCTCCCCCTCACTTCCTCCTCCCAATCCCTCCCTGTCTGCCTTCAGTCTCCCTTCTCCCCACCCTTCCATCCCCTCCACCAAAAGGGCAAGAAGTCCCAAGGTGGATCAGCTCAGTGTGGTGCATCAACTCCAGGCAAGTCCTATTTCCTCATCCTAATGTCAGGACTGGGTTAGGGGTTCATCTGGAGGGATGGACTGGGTGGAGCTCCAAAGTGTCAGCCCACAAGCAGAAACACAGTCTGATCCCTCCCCTCGAGGCTCCACATATTGCTCATGTCAGTGGATAGTTGCCTATTCTTGGAGGGCCTACTTCCTTACATGTAAATTTTTAATTCTGAAAAAAATAATCTTGTGTTAAGACATGTGGAGACACAATGTTTACATTATTTAAAGTCTTATAAATGTGAATGAAAAAAATTATCTGCACTTAGGTAGGAAAATGCAACTGAATATTTTAATTCTATTTTCAAACTAATGAAGATAATCATGAGAATTTTGAAGGCTTTACCTATTAAAAACAGACATTTTTCTTTTTTCTTTATTTTAATAAACAAAAATGCCTTATACTTGCTTTCCTGAGGAGCTAATATAATGATATTCAAAGGGTAGATTGATGAGTCACATGGCATTTTGGACCCCACATAACTGCTCTTGTTTGAAATGCACATTTTCAGGTAAACATTGAGTGTGGATTTTTAGTTTGTAGTTTTCCTTCTAAACAATAAACATATACAAGTATGAAGGCCTTTAGCCATGACTGTACAATGATGTAAAAAAAAAAAATCTTAGAATCTGGAGGAGACTGATTTGAAGTAAGCCAATAATGAAACTATTGAAGTAGCTGATAAAGGAAATAAAATAATGTCCTCTAATAAGCATAAGTCACAGTATTGATGCTGAATCAAACTGGAGGTGAATGACGTAATTAGTCATGGCTTTAATGAGCAACTTATAAATAAAAATCATACATAGGTGGGGAAAATAAAATTATTCAAGGAGGCAAAAGACAAATTGTTCAGCCCAACTGAAAATTCATTGTCTTCAATAATTAAAGTGAACTGTCTGCTTTGTGAGACAGTGTTTTCTATATGACAGGGAGTCATAGTCATGAAATCTCAAAGTATGGTCACTTATATACAACATATGTTCAATGACAATGCCATTCCAACATGGAGGACACTTCACAAGGACCTCACCACTAGATATACAGACTATTAATAGAGAGGAAATCAGTCTCCTCCAGGCATGAGCCCCCAGATAGGTTACTCAATATAAAGTGGTCAGTTTTAAATATAACTACACATGCAAGTAATCATAAATGTACTCACCAGTTTATATATATGTATACATATACACATGTCTGTATATTTATATAACAATAATAAAAAAAGATGAATTTTATTTGACAGAGAGCAAAAGGAAGACTAAAGAATTTGAGAGAAGAAGAGTGAAAATTATGTAAATACAGTACTCAAGGCTAAAATCCTCAAACATTTATAGATAAAATATAATGCCATGTGTATGCTGGGAATTAAAAGCAGATCATCTGAAGAACAGTCAGTGCTCTTAACTGCTGAGTCAACTCTCCAGCCCATGTTTGGGTATCTTTAAGATGCAGAATCTAAATGTGTGACAGTCTTTCAGATGTGGGGGCCACTCTAGAGGATGAGGCAAGAGGATCTCAAATTTGATGCTAGCCTAGGTACACAATACTGAGACTAATCAGTGCTAGTAACTAGTAAGATGGTCTCAACAAAACAACACAAGGAGAGTTTTGGTTGAAGGACATCCATCTTGTTTGTTTTCCCTCCTTCTCTTTGGAATCTCACAGTGAGTGCTGTAGTGTTAATTAACATTTCTAGAAAGATGTTTATACTTGATTGTACCATAAGCCAATGGCTGTTCGACTAATTTAAAATAAAACACTAGTTTTACCTCTAAAAAAATATAATTATCTATAAACTTTTCAAAGTGAAACAAGATTTATAATTTCTAAATTATAAATAAATTATTTATCTTTGGTTTTTATTATATTAAAATATAAAAAAGAACAAAATAATACTTTCATTTCCACAAAGCCAGACAAATTGCAAGCTATCAATCTTTGCCACTGACTAGTCATCAGCCTGTTTTACTTAGTGGGAGGGACTTTTACATTTCTCTGTATATTGTCTTTCTCAGTGGGGAATTGTCTCACAGAAGCTTTCCAGGTTGTCTCAAATTGAACAAAATGGAAAGAAAAACAGATTGGCCTTCAAAGACTTAAAGTAACAGTAAAAATTAAACAAAATCAACAACAACAAAACAAAGAAAAACTTGCCAGATATTTTAATGGAAGTTGCTTTATCTCTGCATTAGAAAATGGAAAGCTTTCAAATAAATACCCTAAAGTCACAAAAAAAGCAAGGTGGAGGAGCTGATACCAAAAACATGTAAACATTTTAGCTCATGAATCTGCACAGCCAATGTGCTAGAGTGGGACTTGGTTCTTACAGATTTCTAATCTAAACACACTGTGCTTTTCCCCCAGCATTTAGTTCATACTCATTTCCTGCAGTATGAGGGAGGTCTTCACAGTTTCTGCCCCAACAACACAGTTTCCATTCAAAGAGAGATAATAGTAAATGAGGCCAGATCTGAATGCCAGGAAAGCTCAGGAAGCACACAAAATAAATTTCAGCACTGGCATTGGCCCTGGTCATTATGTTCTATTTGATACTATCGGTAAAATTCAGAACTAGGTTTTAGATTTATCATTGAAGTAACTACCTTGAAAAGTGGCTATGAGATCTATTTGTCAAGAACATCTTTCTCAGCAGACAGAATAAAACTGAGGGACTGATTCCTGGAAATCCATGACAAAGGTGATTACCTTTGATAATAAAAATGTTGGAAATGATTACATTTTCAAAGAACTATAGAAAATTTGGAAAAATTCCCCATCCTGTCAGGGAAACTATAAAAAGTAGTTATGTTAGTATGTAATATAGATTGTCTAATGTGAAGTGAGTTATGTTTAGCAAGAACTTATTGCTGGGTAGCTAAACATCTCTTCATAACCTTATTGTGATTCTCCAATGAATCCTATGACTTGTATGTCTGGCAGAAATTTGAGCAAAGAAGAAAATGTCCCATTCAATATCAATTTACTTTTACTAGTCAATATTTTCATCTTACACAGTTAAGTTTTTTTATCAGGCTTCTACTTTATTTATTTACTTTTATTTTTCTTTATTTACTTTATTAAATAAGCTATGTGACTTTTTTTAACCCAATCTCTAAAGTTGCTTAATAATAAAAAATCTACTTTGTGTTTCAAGCTAAAGAAGTTTCCTCCATTGCATTTTAAAAATCATACTTTACTATTATTTTAAATTTTATTTTTTCTGTATCTATTTAGGTGACATCTGAATTTTATTGAATATGTATGTTAATGTGGAGAACAGCATTTATTGATAAAATTTGGTAAATCAGTGAACAGTATTGTTATCTGTGAATATAACATAAAGTACGATTAAAAGCCAAGGACATCTTTTCCCTTCTAAGCTGTTAATTACATCCAGGAATGGTAGTGGATGAAGCTGATTCATTTTTATACAAAGGTTGTAAAATCTTGGCTTTCATTTTTATCTTCATTAAAGTCTTTGTTTGGTGACCTTAAAGTCAGCACAAATGCATGAAAACTTGCCTCTTTCCACATGCCACTTATGACTCCAGTGTGTTCTCATGAGTTCATATGCAGAAAAATCTCAGCTGATGTGTTAGGAGTTTTTCTTTTACTAAAATAACACGCTACAAACAATTTACTTAAAAAATAACTTTGCTAAGGAAGTTGAGAGCTTGTTTAACATAAAGAGAAAGAGAAGAAAGAGATATATGCACACACACACACACACACACACACAGAGAGAGAGAGAGAGAGAGAGAGAGAGAGAGAGAGAGAGAGAGAGAGAGAGAGAGAGAGCAGAAGAGCCAGAGAGATAAATTCTGCTTCATGAGTTTGCATAATCCAAACTAAGATACTCAGGCTCATTTCTTTGGGCCTCCAGTGATTATACTGAGTGTGAGTGAGAGAGAGAATGTGGCACACTGCTCATTGTAAAGCCATTGTTTTGTCCTGGAAATTTGGAGCCTTCTTCCAAGGTCAGGCTCCATCCAGTCCTGCCCCCAAACCTTGCAGTGGTAAAATAGAAATAAGGTTGTTAGAGGCTCTCAATCCAGTTTACAAACATTATATAAAGCCTGTCTAAAGTTCCTCCCAACAGCATGAGTCCAGTACAAAAAGCAAGTAGGGAAAACTTACTATTGAAATTAAGCAAGATCCAAGTTCCCTTGTTTTTATGAATTAAAGTCTGGGTTTTTTAAATATAAGTAAAAATAAATAAGGTCATGACTTTAGGAAACTTACTATATGACTGATGGCATTGTAGGTACAGGAAGAGAGTATGAAGCTTACACTTAACTTGCTCTCCCACTATGTATTTTACTGTATTTAGTAAAACACAGTTACCATTGAGTTTTGGAAATGGGATTGCTATGATCTGAACAGCATATCAAAGTATCATTCATGCTGCTTTGTGGAGTGCAGATGGGAAAGGAATCAGAGATAAGCTGAGCCTGAACAGAAGCAGGTGAATCATAACAGGAACCCCTCTGGAAAATGAAAGCATAGGCAAGAGAGATCACAATCATATGATGAAAGTACAGGAAAAAGAATATACGGATGGAAATGAACTATAACCACTATAACCATCTGATTCACAGCTGCTCTCTCTCTCTTTTTTTTTTTTTTCAAGACAGTGTTTCTCTGTAGTTTCGCAGCCTATCCTGGAACTCTCTTTATAGTCCAGGCTGACCTTGAACTCAACAGAGATCCACCTGTCTTTGCCTCCCAAGTTCTAGAATCAAAGTCATGCATCACTGCTTCACTTCTGTCTGGCACAGATGATCATTTAATAATGAGAGAGTGGGAAAACATCTAATTTTTTAAAATGGTGATGGAAGACATTACCAGATAGATAAAAATATATCTTAGTGTTGTATTTAATGATGTTTTACTTTAGTGGCAGTCATATAGTCCTTGACTACAAAATAAAAACCTGAGAAAGAAAAATGAGTCAGCTTTTTTAATTGTTTATCAATGGTATTTTATAGGTGTCCAAGCATTATAGGCTATTATATGGTGTTAGTTACTCTCCATAGATGGATAAGAGCCTATTACTGGCCACATACTGGTCTTAAAATATTTTCAGAAATCAAGGTACTATAAACCTAGATGTTTTATCTTTTCTGACAAGCTTTTATAGCACTATAAGTTGCTATGTATGCATACATGCTATAAGTAGAAAATTAATCATCAATTTAACTTAGCTGAGAACCCTTAAACTATAATATTAAATAGTCTGACAAGATATCCCTAGAAGTGAAATAGTGGCACCAGTGTTATTAGAGTAACCACCCATGCTTTAATGGATTCTAAAGCCAACAATCTTTTTCCTGGCACTGCTAACTCGCCAAAGAACCTATAGCATGGCAAATTAGTACATATGATAAAGACAGTGATATTGTTTTGATGTTAAATAAACAAAACATTCAAATGAATTCTAATGGCTTACTAGTAAATCCACAGGACAATGCATCTTTAATTCTCCTCAGAGAAACTTCTCCTTATAGCATATGACAGTTGATATAGAGACAGAAGTGCACAGAATAAGAACATTTGGAGTACTTAGCCATAAATGGGATGTTTATATAGAATGTGACATTTAATACAGAGACACCCAATCCACAGAGGTACAGAGAATAAGAACATTTGGAGTACTCAGCTGTGAATGGGTTTTACATGTTATACATCAAGACTCAGAGAACTTATTGCAAAAAAAAAAAAACCCAGCTAGAAATAGAGATAACCTTAATGAAACAATGTTTCTCAGACACAACAGGACAGTTACACATATAAACTCAAAATGGTTGCAAAAAAATGTACGTTTGCACAAGCTAGATGAAGACAATAATCTTAGTGATCCATGAGGTGCTAATGAATTTGATAACTGATGAGATCAGAAGAGTAAGGCCACTCAAAAGAATATTTAAATATAACAAAATGTACTCCACATGGGGAAGAAAAGCCAATTCTCAGATAGAGAGTTGAGTGTGGGAGCGTGAGTATGTGAGAAGTTGGGGTGAACATGAGCAAATGCAGTTGATGACATTCTAAAGAATTAGTAAGATTATTAAATTTAAAAGAAGAAACCCATGATTCAGCATGCAGATGGTGCCTTAACATGGTCGATTGAGAAAGTCATGACAGTCATGGAATAATTTGTCTTTAAAGAGTGTGATGTGACACGTCAAAACAATTGGTACAAAAGCCTCTCAGAGACTGTCTTGTAAGGCTACAGGTCACAAAAGCAACACAGTCTGACTGCTGTGAAAGCAGAGAAAGCAATATAACTGTCTCTCCCTCCTTGGCAAAAGGTCTCTATCTTATTTTCTATTATGATAATAACCATGGCCAGTGCAAAATATAGCAGTAAAGGTTTATTTGGGTTTACAGTTCCAGGAAGATAAGAATTCCATTATTCTAGGATGACAGAACAGAGGCAATGCAGCTTGAGTTAGAAGCTGAGAACTTAAATCTTGAATACCAAGTAGAAAACACACACACTTGCACATACACATGCACACACACACACACACACACACACACACACACACACACACAGAGAGAGAGAGAGAGAGAGAGAGAGAGAGAGAGAGAGAGAAAACTAACAATGATGGAAGACTCTGAAATCTTAGTGTCAGGCAGTGGTAATTTACATCCTCCATCAAGGGAAACCTACCAAGTCTCCTTAAACAGAACCATCAACAGGAGACCAAGTATTCAAATGCCTGAGACTATATGAAACATTTCATTTAAACCACCAAATTCTTCACATTGTAGGGCAATATTGAGTGACTCATATCACCCAATGGGATACTTAGTGATTATTCATTGAGAAACCCAAGAATATACAGTATTGAAGCATAATAGATAAAAAAAATAGGTATTACTGGGGGGATATAGAATGAGAGAAAGGGCATTTGATGTCCATTTTCCAAGGCCCAGAAGCATCCTATTCACAGAAGAATTGGCAAAGAGATACATTCATGAGGAACCCTAGCAGTGGCATAAGGTTTTAGTGGCTTTTCAGCACCTCATGTCCAGTTATGGTCTCTCTGGTGTACAAAAGGCTCTACATATGTGAATAATTTAGATGAGAAAGTCTATCACAATTCTAAAGTGCTGCAGCAATCAAGAGATGAATAGAGAATATAAGCAGAAAATGGGTATAGTCTGGCCACTTACATACAAATATGGTAAAAATTTTTGACTAGCCAAAATTGCTAAGTAGAATAAAAGGGCTGCCAAGTACTGTGCTAGAAAGCTATCTAAAGGCTTTTAAACACCACCATTTTCTCTCAGTGCATTAAATATTTGTCACAACACGATAATTTAATGAACTAATATGATCTTATATTCATGGATATAAGCTGATAGGTGATTGCATGTATTTTCTCACAAAATGAATGATGGTCCCTTCAACAGCCTGGTACCCCAGATTTTGTTACCTTCTAAATACTTCTGGAGTTCCCAAAACATGTAGCCAAAGACCCAGCATTTCACTGGCTCCCTTAGATATGACTACATTCTGCCTTATACCCTGCTTCTCCTCTTGTTCAGAAGCATTAGTGTTCAAAGACATTTTGAATTTTTAGTGAAAATTTACAAACCTTTGCTTCTATTTTATCTATTTATTTATTTTATTATGAATAAAGTCATATTTTTTATTCATGTATATCCTAGTTCAAGCTCCATTCCTCCTTTCACATCTTTTAGTCACTCTCTCTTCTCCACTTCATTTTAATCTCTTTATCTCCTCCTTTGCAAGGGCGGGAGGTCCTAAGTTCCAAATATGGCTTAGTTCAGCATCCACTTTCCTCATCCCAGCATCAAGACTGGGTCAATTGTTCCTCTGGAGGGAGTGCATCTTTAGAGTATATGCCCAGTAGTGGTATGATTGGATCCTGGGGGAGATTGAATCCCAGTTTTCTGAGAAACAGCCATACTGCATTCTAGAGTGGCTGAATAAGCTTACTCTCCCACCAACAATGGAGGAGTGTTCTCCTTGCTCTGCAACCTCTCCAGCATAGTCTGTCATCTGTGTCTTTGATCTTATCCATTCTGACAGGTGTAAGGTAGTATCTCAAAGTTGTTTTGATTTGCATTTCTCGGATGCCTAAGTGTTCTGTTCAGCACTTTTTCAAGTGCCTTTCAGCCATTCATAATTCTACTGGTGAGAATTCCCTTTTTAGTTCTGAACGCCATGTTTTGAACGGGTTATTCAAGGTTTTGGGCTCTAGTTTCTTGAGTTGTCTATATATTTTAAAAATAAGTCCTCTATCACTTCTAGGGAGGGTGAAAATCTTTTCTCATTCTGTAGGCTGTTTTGTCCTATTGACTGTGTCCTTGGCTTTACAGAAGCTTCTCATTTTCAGGAGGTCCCACTTATTGATTATTGATCTTAGTGTCTGTGTCACTGGTGTTATATTTAGGAAGTGGTCACCTGTGCCAATTCATTGGAGGTATTTCCTACTTTCTTTTCTATCAAGTTCAAAATGGCTGGGTTTATGTTGAGGTCTTTGATCCACTTGGATTTGAGTTTTCTGCAGGGTGACAGGCTTGGTTCTATTTCCATTTTTCTACACAGTACCATCACGCTGTGCCAACATCATTTGGTAAAGATACTATCATTTTTTTCATTGAATATTTTGGGCCTCTTTGTCAAAGATCAGGTGTTCATAGGTTTTTGGGTTAATGTCTGGATCCTCGATTTGATTCCATTCATCCACAAATCTATTTTTATGACAGTACCAGGCTGTTTTTACTGTTTTTATTACTGTAGCTTTGTAGTATAATTTGAAGTCAGTGATGGTGATGGCTCCTGAGGTTCTTCTGTTGAGTGAAATTGTTTTGGCAATCCTGGCTTTTCTGTTAATACAAATGAAATTGAGTATTGTTCTTTCATAGTCCATAAAATAATGTATTGGGATTTTGTGGGAAGTGCATTGATTTGGTAGATTGCTTTTGGTAGAATTGCCATTTTTACTATGTTGATCCTACCTATCCAGGAACATGCCAGGTCTTTTATTTTCTGATATCCTCTTCAATTTCTTTCATCATTGATTTAAAATTTTTGTGAAATACATCTGTTACTTCTTTGGTTATAGTTACTCCAAGGCATTTATAGCTTTTTGGACCTTTTATAAGAGTGATTTTTCCCATATTTCTATTTCAGCCCTTTTATCTTTATTGTATAGGAGGTCTTCTGATTTCTTTGAGTTAATCTTGTATCCTGCTACATTGCTGAAGGTGTTTATCAGCTGCTGAAGATCCCTGGTAGAATTTTGTGGGTCACTTCTGTATACGATCATATCATCTACAAATAGAGATAGTTTCACTTCTTCTTTCCCAATTTGCATCCCCTTAATCTCCTTTGTTCTCTTCTTGCTTTAGCTAACACTTATAGAACTATATTGAATAGACAAGGGGAGAGAGGACAAACTTGTCTAGATCCTGATTTTAATGGGCTTTTCTCCATTAAGTTTGATGTTGGCTGTGGGCTTCTTGTAAATCATCTTTATTATATTTAGATATTTTCCCTGTATTCCTGATCTCTCCAGGACTTTTATCATAAGGGAGTGTTGAATTTTCTCAAAGGCTTTTTCAGCATCTAAGGATATGATCATGTGTTTTTTTTCCCTTTAGTTTGTTTATCTGATGAATGACATTGATGGTTTTTGGTATGTTGAAACATTGCTACATTTCTGGAATGAAGCCTACTTGATCATGTTTGATGATATTTTTTTATATATTTTTGTATGCAGTTTGCCAAAATTTTGTTGAGAATTTTGGCATCAATATTCATGAGGGAAATTGATCTGTAATTCTCCTTCTTTGCTGCATCTTTGAGTTGCTTGGGTATTAGAGTAATTGTGGCCTCATTCAAAGAATTCGGCAATATTCCTTCAGTTTCTACTGTGGGAAACAATTTGAGGAGTAATGGTAGTAATTTATTCTATGAAAGTCTGTTTGAATTCTGCACTGAAACAGTCTATACCTGAACTTTATTACTTGGGAGACTTTTAATGACAGTTTAATTTCCTTAGGTCTCTTTAGGTAAATAATCTAGTCTACATTTAACTTTGGTAAATAGTACCTGTCCAAAAAGCTGACCATTTTCTTTTTTGTGGAATATGGATTTTCAAAGTATGACCTGATAATTATTTGGATTTCCTAGGGTTCTGTTGTTATGCCGCCCTTCTCATTTCTGATTTTGTTGATTTGGATACTCTCTCTCTGTTTTTTAATTAGTTTGGATAAGGGCTTATCTATCTTGTTGACTTTCTCAAAGAACCAAACCTTTGATTCATTGATTCTTTGAATTGTTCTTTTTGTTTCAATTGCATTGATTTCAGCTCTAAGTTTGAGTATTTCCTGCTGTGTACTCCTTCCTTCTGTTCTAAGGCTTTCAGCTGTGATGTTCTCTAATATGGGATTTCTCTAGGTTTTTCATATAGGCATCTAGTGCTATGACTTTTCCTCTTTAGACTGCTTTTATTGTGTCCCACAAGTTTGGGTATATTTTGGATTCATTTTTGTTAAATTCTAGGAAGATTTTTATTTCTTAATTTCTTCCTTAACCAGATGTAGTTCAGTTGAGTGATGTGTTTCTTTCCATGAGTTGATATGCTTTTTGTGATATTAGATGTTGTTGAACTCTAACTTTAGGCTCTGGTGGTCCGAAATGATACAAGGGATTATTTTCATTTCTTTTGTGTCTATTGGTATTTGCTTTATGACCAATTATGTGGTCAATTTTAGAGAAAGTTCCATGTGGTGCTGATAAATATGGATATTCCTTTACATTTGGGTAGAAGCTTCTGTAAATATCTATTAAATCCATTTGCATCATAACCTCTGTTAGACTCCTTATTTCTCTGTTGAGTCTCTACTTAGTTGACCTATCCAAGGGTGAAAGTGGAGTATTGAAGTCTCCCATTATTAAGGTATGAGAATTGATGTGAGATTTGAACTTTAGAAGTATTTCTTTTACATAGATAATTGTCCTTATATTTGGGGCATAAATATTCAGGATTGATATGTCATCTTGACTAAATTTTCCTGTGATGAATAAGGAGTGTCCATCCTGGTCTCTTTTAATTGATCTTAGCTTAAAGTCTACTTCGTTAGATATTAGGATGGCAATTCCATCTTGTTTCTTAGGACCATTTGATTGGAAAATCTTTTCCAAACCCTTTACTCTGAGCCTGTGTCTGTCTTTGTGGTTAAGGTATATTTCTTGTATGCAGCAGAAGGATGGCTTTTGTTTTTGTATCCATCTTGTTAGTGTTTGTCTTTTTATAGGTGAGTTGAGTCCACTGATATTAAGGGATATTAGTGACCACTGATTGATATTTCCTGTTATTTTTGGTGGTAGCTTGTATATATTTCCTTTCTCTGGGCTTTTCTTCTGTGGGATTATTGATTGTTTGTGGCTTCATGGGTGTATCTGGGATCCTTAGGTTGGAGTTTTCCCTCTAATGCTTTCTAGAGGGCTGGATTAGTAGATAGGTAATGTTCCAGTCTGACTTTGTCATGAAATAACTTGTTTTCTCCATCTATGGTGATTGATAATTTTGCTGGGTATAGTAGTCGAGGTTGGCGGCCATGCTCTTTTTAGTGTCTGTATAACTTCTAAATAAGTCCTTTTTGCTTTCATCATTTCCATTGAATAATCAGGAGTTATTCTGCTGGGTCTGCCTTTATAAGTAAGTTGGCCATTTTCTTTTGAAGCTCTTAAATTTTTTTCTTTGTTCTGTATGTTTTGTGGCTTGATTATTATGTTGTAAGCAGGCTTTTTGGGGGGTCTAATCTATTTGGTGTTCTGTAACCTTCTTGTATCTTTATAGGCATTTCTATCTTTCAGTTAGGGAAGTTTTCTTCTATGATTTTATTGAATACATTATCTGTGCCTTTGAGCTGGTATTCTTCTCCTTCTTCTATTACTATTATTCTCAGGTTAAGTCTTTTCATGGTGTCCCAGATTTCCTGAACATATTGTGTTATGGCTTTTTTGGTTTTAATGTTTTCTTTGATTGATGTATCTATTTCTGCTATTGAGTCTTTCACCCCAGAGATTTTCTCTTCCATCTCTTGGATTCTGTTGGTTATGCTTGTGTCTGCTTTTCCAGCTCTTTTCTTCAGGATTTCAATTTCCACCTTTGCCTTATTTTGTGCCTTATTAAATTGCTTCTATTTCAATTTTTAGTTCGTGGAATGTTTCTTTCATTTTTTGTTTTTCCTTTTCTTGCTTTGCTTTCCAGGATTTATTCATCTCTTCAAATTTTTGTGTATATTTTCTTCTATTCTCTTAAAGTAATTTTTTTATATCTTCTTTGAAGGCTTCAATAATCTTCATAAAAGTGCTTTTGGTGTTGTTTCCTTCTTTTTCCTCTTCATTGCTCTGTTCATGTCTTGTAGTTTTAGAACTACCACATTCTTCTGGTGTTGCCTTGTTGTTCCTTATATTGTTATATGTATCTTTTATAACTTTCAAGAAAAAAAAAAACACCACCACATTTCAGAGAAGATGTAAATGTTACAACAGTATAGGCGAGAAGGACTTTGATTCTCGTAGTGATATGTGAGCATTGAGTGCCTCAGATTATGCTATGGACCTTTTTTTCTGTAAAAATACAGTCTTGAGATAGAGATTTGTAAACCACCCTAAGACCTTTTCAGCAGGCAAGTGTGGGCAATGCAAAGAGAAAAGCAATTAGACTATACTTGAATCTGTCAGAACTGGAGAGTTGACTTTATTGACACTCAGGGAAGATTTTTAACTTGCCCTACTCATCTTGGTAACTAAGTAAGCAAAGCAAAACAGAATATACTAACTTGGTTGAGAATGAGGTCTGAGGACATATATATATATATATATATATATATATATATATATATATATATATATGTGTGTGTGTGTGTGTGTGTGTGTGTGTGTGTGTGTGTGTTTGTGTGTGTGCTACTTAGTGGCAGCAATACACCAGGATATAGACACCAGATGTCTCATCGCAAATAACTGTAAATTATGTAGTGCTGAAGTGCCAGTGTCCACATAGACATTACTTTTATGACACTATTATAGAGGAAAGAAATAATTGAAATAATGGAATCTCTATGTTTTTTGTATTTGTCCTTGATATGGGTTCTTTTGCAGAGTTTCTTTAGCTGTGCAGATCAGCTAGTGAATACTAGGAATTAATGGTAATGAAACTTCAGAGACACCACCCACTCTGCAAAATACTTCTCAATATAATACTAGCCACTGAGTTTCTTATAGTTTGAGAAAAACCATCTGTAAGATTAGTAAATAATATCAGTTATAGGGTTTGAATAAAGGCAACATATGTCAGTAGAAATTGTTGCTCTTAGGAGCTTAAGGTTGTTGGCCATAAGTGAGTTACCTAATGGTCCTAGTGACATAAGTTGGTTACGCCTTTGTGAGATGTAGGTTGGTGGGAAACCTGAAGTTTTACAAGTGATAGAGGAGGGAGAATTTTGAAAAGAATAAAACTGCAAATTCTCAAGACTAAATCTGTATGTCAAGCCAATAATCTGGAAGTCAGGTCAGAGTTTATAATGGTGTTTCCCACCTAAATTGAATTTAATGTACATAATGAGTTTAATGTATATCTCAAATCTGTATTCTAATGTGCAACTAATCAGCTGAGGTCTTTTTGTTCTATTCACAGGGCAAAGTACACTACTAAGAAGCAGAAAGTGCCTTTATGTCTGCATCAAATAAGGACTAAATATTCCATCTCCAGCCTTTGATGTTCTGGTTTTACCTCCCAATGGTCCAGTTCTTACTAAATAGTGTTATAGCTCTGAGCTTTGGGTGGTGGGAGACTCTATTCTGTAATTTCTTTGTTACAACTTTACACTAGAGTCACAGAATCTGAACTTTAAAGGTTAAAGCTCCTTGTTAGTCAGAGGTGGCAAATCTTGGTGGCTTGTTGGGACTGATCTTATGGCCATGTTTACCTATTTTTTCTACATTTTTGGTTTTTTATCACTTTGCTTTTTCAGTTTTAGCATTCTTCACTCTTTGAACTTCTGTACATTTGTAGAGTCTTGTTGTCCAGCGTATTTACTGTTTGTTGAAAGCATATTCAGCTGTCTTCTATCTACCAATTCTAGTTGTACTTGAAATTAAGAGGCAAACATTAACAACTCAGTACCTTGTTTCCATGAGAAGAATCACAAGTAAGTGTTAAATGTTCTGATAAGTCATTTGGTAGGGGCAGCACTACATGAGACCCAAGAACAATGACAAATCTACTTATGAAGATAGCCATCCATGTGAAATAATGCTATGAGTGATATAGGGATTCTTTATAACTCAGACTGAGAGTTGCTCTATGAAGGTCTGGTATGATTGTGGGTGAGAGTCCTCCAAAACTTCCATGTGTGAAGTTATCTGAAGTTCTTATACCTAAAGGAAACTTTATATGTACCTTTGTAGAGTATCTGGATTAGTCTGGACTAACACACAGTATCACAAGCAATGTAGCAGTTGGAAGAGTTGCCATGACTGTTATAGTTCCCCTGACTTTGACATACTCTTTCTAGTTGTTAGTTGCTACTTTGAAGTCCTCTTCTGACATCAGTGGGAAAATCAATGTCTCCTTCACCATCCTCAAATGCTATGGGATAATACTCTTTTACACCGAAAAGATTGTCACTCATATTGGTTTCATAAAACACTAATTTGCCAGTAGCCAGGCAGGACATATAGGCAGGGCAACCAGACTAGGAAAATTCTGGAAAGAGGGAAGATAGAGAAAAAGTCATCAGTCAGACATAGGGAAAGCAGGATGAGATTGCCTTACTGGGAAAAAGTAGCAAGCCATGTGGCTAAAAATAAATAAAAATTATAGGTGAATTTAAGTGAAATATGCTTGATCAATTTTCTCAGCATTTAATATAATATTATGTCTTTTGAGTCTATTATTTGGGAAGAGGATGCTGGGTATTTGAAAGTTGTCTGCAGGACAAAAACTTCTGGCTACACTAAAAGGCTATAGAAAAAGCAATGTTAGATATTATGAAAAATTGACAGGTTGGAACTTCCCTTATTAATAGCTCCAATAGTTCTGTAAGTATACTGATGCGGTGATTTTTGCTGGTTCCCTTGCAGCAGAAATATTTTCAATCTTAATTGAGTCATAAATGGGAGCTTAACTATGTTGAATGTGGCTAGGTTTTTCTCTGTCCACTAAGTGCCATTGTCCTAGTGTTTGCATTTAGACCCAGACAGCTTCTACTGCACCAAAGCTTGAATAACAGACCCCTCAATGTCTTCTTTACATCAAGTAGGCCATACTTCTTAGTTTCCAGACCATTCCAAAGTTGTACTTAATGATACACAAAGCTGCTAAACAAACAACATGAGTCTCCAGGGACCCATGATAAAATGAGTTCATACTGTTTACTAGTAAGATAGGGAATAGCTCTGGACATTCCTTCCTTTAGGAACTGCTAGCATTTCTAGGGTTATAAAATTCCCCTTTATAAAGAAAAGCAGCAGATAGGTCTATATTTAGTTGCACTAAATATTACTGAATATGATAATTAATTACATTTTTTATTCATATTCAGGTATGTGCTTGATGTACTTTTAGTCCTTTGATAGGATACTCTAAATATAAATACTTATTTTTGGAGAAGCATATAGCATAATCTAGACAATATAAGCTTTTATAAACCTATTTCTTTTGTCATAGTTAACATAACTTATTTATTTGTTTCTCTTTTTTGGTATAATTACTTGACCATTCTTTGTACAATATGAGAGATGTTGGCAGAGAGCTTACAAAGTGACATCATCCTCTAAGACTCCTAAACATATGTTATCTCTTCCACTTGCAAACATTATATTAAGCCAAAGGCAGACGTATAGTACATTTCTGCCTGAATTTGACTTTATATTTTCCCTCACATTTTCCTGATGGCTGTTATGACATTATAGCTTCTTATATTCTCATGTGGCACTGTGTAGACATCATAGATTTACAATGTGTTGACATGCACATAGCTGACATTCCTTTTGTTCTAATGTAAAAGACAGTTTAAATAAAACATGTCTTTCCAAGTGTTCATAAACTGTGAACATATGGCGTGAAGCTCCTCTTATTTCTTTTCTCCATATTTTTAGTAAGAGATGGAAATTCAGTAACTAAATTTAGCTTAGTCATTAGAGATTGACTTTTCTTAATTTGTAATGCTACAAACAAAGTCTTTGTGATGAATTTTAGGACTGATTTAAAAATAATGGGGGAAATCACAATCCATACTTTCTCTTATTGTATATAGAGATCTTAAAGTCATTTTTTAATTTTTAATTTAAATATCTCATACTTATTGGTTATTTCTCTTTATTCATTTTTCTATTTCTCTGTCTCTAAGCCAATCATTTTAGTGAGATACAGGTTTTTCAACAAATTTAGCTAATTTTATAAGATCAATTTGCATGTGAAATGCTTGTATTTTAATGTTTCACCCAAAGTTCAAATGTCAGTAACCTCATCCCAATGAAACTGTGTGGAAGAGTATGATATATGTGAGGAAATCAGGCTATGCAGTCTCTTCCTTTATGAATAAATTAATATCATCATGGATAGCTTTGTTATGAGTGTGTTTGGATTCCTTTTACTATCTTGCTCCTTTACCTTTCTACCTTCTAGCATAGGGCAATACTACACAAAGACTGAAGAATGTGGCCTTGAGAATCCCCATCTTTCAGAATCAGACAGAGCAAATCTCCATCTTTGTATTCACTCCATGGTATTCTATTAGTGTTAGACACATAAGCAAAGACCAATACATTGATCAAATTTCCTCAAGTGTTTTCATTTCTTTGTTATGAAGACTCAATTGTTTCATCACATCTATAATACAGTTGATTCCAGAAAGTTCACAAAGGATAAATATGGTTGAATCAGGAATAGAATGTGTGCTTATCTTTTCACAGCCTCACATACAGACATTTTTGCATAAGACAAATGCCCTCTATTATTTCCATATTGCCATGTATTCTCTCTGCATCCTATGTGAACCAGTTAAGATCTGATGATCTGACAGCTCAGCCAACTTGTTTTAGATCATAAAACAATCCAAAACAGAAACATGGAGTGCATCTTGTGTTTTCCAGTGACTCCTAGGAATGAATATGATTGACATTACCCAGTGGTTTTATTGGAGAAAACTGATTTTCCTTTTCCTAGTAGGCATTAATTGCAAATGAAAAGTTAAAATCCTTAGTCACATTTGACAAATAGGTCCAAAAATTTTACCATTAGCATGTCTTTACTTCATCTCTAAACTTGAAAAAAACAATCCTCATTTGTCAGATATCCACAGTAAATATCCATTAACATTTAACTTTTGGATCAAATGCTCCTTTGCTAAGTGTATTCTGACTGATTAAAGTGTCTCAATATTTTTAAGTATGTAGTTTTTTCCTTTATATGACTACTACAGAGATGATTCCATTGTCTGAGTAATTGATCAGGCTGTAGATATTTAAATGGATTCCACCTAGTTAAGCTGATTTTTGTTTAGTTTATTATCCTTTGCAACCCTAATCACTGGCATAAGTAAAACAATCTAATGAACAGAGTAAGAATGTATGAAGTCCATGCCAAATGGTTCACCTAAGGTTCCTTAGATAGAATCAAGAATTTAATTTGGCTTGACAAATCAAATTCAAAAGTTAGTTAATATTTGATTTCACATTAAGTAATTAGTGGTGATGATGTCTTTGTTTTTAAATACTTTGGCATATACACAATGATTTTATCTATTTATTCAATTATACTCTATATTATACTAGTCAGATATACAATAGACTTCTCAGTTCAAATATTATCAATAAATGTAATATTATAAGTTCATCACATGCAAAATAAAAAGCTACTTATTTCACATTTATATTAGGGAAATGACAATTTAAAAAAATCTTGTTGGTAGTTAGAGTATTCCAAAAAGTTTTTTGTTGATATTACAGTAGCAAATATTTTTCTTCTTCTGTCTGAATAGTTTACCTAAGTCTAGGGAAGTACACAGCTGCAATATTAAACTTTTATACCCATATCTTCTACACAACTAATTTAAAAGGTATCCTATATTTATGATGCAGAAAATAGCAGGGCCAAAAGTGAGCCTTCTGAAAATCATTAGTGAAAAGTTGTAGTTTGAGCCATCAAAGACTGAAGAACTGCAATTTCACAGAGCTCAAAGAATAGGTATTCTTATCTATTTGTGAGTTTGTACTCTCCTGATGCAGATTATGTTTATGATTTTTTGTTTATTTTATTGCTTTTCCTTTTTATTATTTTTAAATTTAAGATTATCACTTCCTCCTTTCAACCCTTCCCATATCTTCCCCTCACTCAAACTCTAATAGATGATTCTAAAGCAAATTAACAGTCAAAATTAGTTATAATATTGTGACAGGCAAACATCATTTTTAAGCCACAACCTTCTACCCTATAATGCAAATATTTCAGTATACAAATGTGCTCAGCTCCCACAGTCTTAATATTCCAACACTGTGAAAAAGTATGAATGCACAGTATCTTCAGAGACAAAGAATTAACTGTCAGCCTCTATAACATCAACCAATAATTTGCATTCTTCTAATATCAAATGGTACAAAATAAATGTTTTCATTCCAAAAGGTAGGAATGGGAGCATAACAATGACAGATTGGGGCAAAGATAGATTGATACTCAGGAAAACAAATCCTAAGTCCTATGGCTCTATACCTCTTGTATAGAGGTATATGTTTGGAATTCTGTATGGAATCATTGTAGCTTCACAGACTTAGCTAGTTTCACCTATCCAGTTCTGTTGCCTACATCACACACAGCTTCTCATTTAACCCAAGTTCAAATCCAAATCTGCAGCTTAACTCCATAGGTGTGCATGGTCTTGTTATGTCCAGTTTTGAGATCTCTGTTTCTACATATCACTTACAATGCTCCCTCAGAACTTCCTTTCAGGATCTGAGAACATTCCCCACAGTTCCAAATAATCAGTTGTTTTCCAGAAACTTAACACAAGTTACCTTGGAAACTTACACTTGCATCTTTAGAGCTATAAAATGAATACTAAATAGACAGTTAAATTTGGTGCAAACATGACATGTGATCTACTCATGGGGAACCACAGTTACGTCACCTTCTTTGTGCTGAATCTGGAGAAACATTTTCCTACCTGGAAACTTTTTCAATGACATTCTCAATTCAGAACCCATTATTTCAAGGGAATTTGGACTTTTAAAAGTTGTATCCTTTTACAGATGGAGCTTAGGATTTAGAGAACCTAGGCAGAATAGATATAGTGGTAATAACTCATTTAATAATCTCAGGTACTTTTTCTCAGTGCATTTTTTTTCCTACAACTTTATTTTTGAAAGATTTATTTTCACTATTTTCAATTATGTGTGTGGCTGTATCTACATGTGTGTATGTGAATGCTAGTGCAGGTACTCACAGAGATCAAAAAGTCTTTGATCCCCAGGAATTGAAATTACAGACAATTGTGCGGTACCTGTCATAGATGCTGGAAACCAAACTCAAATCCAAGAAGGAAAAGCATGCATGCTTAACCTCTCAGGAATAGTATGCATTCTTAACCTCTAAGCAATCTCTCCAGCTCCATAAGTCGACAGTTTTAGAATTCTTCCTTTTCTCACCAGTGATACATTTTTTTATATCTCTACTGTTCCATTTGTTCTATCTTTTATTGTAAACCTGAGCAGTAACTGTGACATAGCCTGAACTCTGTTGTCCATTGATCAAATCAATTCATACTTTTAGACCTATTCTGACTCAGATTCTTAGGACATAGACAGGCTGCAATGACATGTCTTGCCAAGATATAAGAAGAATGACTTATATTCTAGTACTTGATAGAAAATAAAAAAAAAACAAAAAACTTGTGTATCTTTAAAAACCCATGGCTCGGGCCTTCACTTTCTGTTTCCCTCTTGGCATTTTGCTTTTCTCTTCTCCCACTGGAATCTTCCATTAAGCTCTGTGTACAGAATTCTAGGATTTTATATATATATATATATATATATATATATATATATATATATATATATTGTAGCTTCAAATTCTTCCTTACTCTTCTCACAAGCTTATTCTAGAAGCTTAAAACCCACATTTTCAAGTTAATTACAGCAACATTCAACCTATTGCTTATGGTTATGTATTTTAGTTACATATATTATCACTGTGACAAAATATCCATTAAAATCATCTTAAGAAAATACACCATTATAGTGGAGAAGATATGGTGACAGTTTATGAGGCAGCTGGTTACAGTGGATTGGATTCACCACGCAATAGGTACTCATTAAATAGCAGCATGAATATTAGATATCTAACAGAATTTTACCCCACTAGCCATAAATATACCAAGGTAACCTAAATTATGAGTTTCTTAAAGTATATAAGGGAGACAGGTAGTCAGAAAATATTCCTTGGCTCTTTTTACAGTTATTGTGTTTAAGAATCATTGTGAGGAGACACAAGAGTCCGTTCAATATAAATTCACATACAAAGCATATATCTGGGGAATATTAATACACTGTGATTTGGGATGGGATGTAACAGACAGTTACCACATGACTATACTCTCCACATTGAGCCAAGGAAATAGTATTGAGATGTACATTGTAAGATCTTCCGAGGTTCATGTGGGGTTGAGCAGCCAGTGATGTGTTAGTGATTATAATAGAATTAAACATCAAGCCAAAATTGAAAAAAAGTTATGTGTTTGTCTACATATGGAACATGATGTTATGAGCTGACTTATTCCCCCTTAAGATCTGTAAGTTAAAACCTTAACTCAATGCACAGGTTGATCTTATAGGAATAGTGTCATCATAATAAAAGACACTAGAGGGCTCTACATCCATCCCTGTGAGAGGACAAATTGAGAAAACAACCAGAAACTAAAGAGTTGAAGTAAATGCCATTTGCTCTTGGACTTCTGGATTACACAGATGTGAGAGAATGCATTCATGATATCAAAGATCCTGGCTCTTTCTATTTTACTGTGAACTTCTGAGCTTGTTGTGATGACAGAAAGTAATATCTGATAAAAGAACATATCTATATTTCATCAGTTGAAGCAGCCATCTCATAAGAAGGGATGTAATTATATCCAGAGAGACATTACCATTTTGAGCTAATGTGTTGGAGGAAACCATATGAAAGAATGGAATGAAACTAAGATGTAGAGTTATGTAAGGCTGCAATAAAGATATGGTACTATAATGTGTGATCTTCAAGTAAAGAGGGGAACTGGGAAGTCAGCAACCAGAGATTATCTTTCTTGCCACTCCCAGCTCAGACACAGGGTGGAGATGTCTGAAAGGAGGGGACACCAAGCCAAAGAAAACCATCTTTTGTGCCTCAGGACTTTAGAGTTCACAGTTGAGTTTTAACAAACAAAGAATGAATGCATTTTGCATGTGATAAGGTAATGCATTGTGTGTAGATCAGCAATGCAGTGTTGTGAACTGAATCCTGTCTCGAACAAAGTTTATAGATAGAAGCTCTTACCCCAAAGGTGTTGTATTTGGTAGTAACTAGAGTTCAAAAACTTATTATGATTACAGCTTTGATCTGATAACACTGATGTTATTAAAAGAATACAACCTAGCCTGGTTTTTCCTCTGTGTTCATATGAGGATAGACAGAAGAAATTAGTCTATAACTCAGAAGTCCTCCAGTTTTGATTTACTGTAAGTGAATACACATAGAAAACACTATTTACAGTATTTCCTATGGAAGCTCTAGCTAACTAATAAACAGGATTAAATAGTTCTTTGGTTTAAAATGCCTTGAAGAAACTTTCCCTGGCTAAAATTCTCTAACCTCAATTTTATAAATCTAATTTTATTTAAATTGGTGAGATTCTTCAGCTCATTTGTTATGAGAGAGTTGTACAAGCTGAATGTTTTAAATGAGGCATTTCAATATGACAGCCATGATTCTTTGAGGAAACTCCAGGGGAACAACTTAAGTAACTAAATCGATCACATTGTTTTCCTTATAAAATTCTTTTTGATTTTCATATCCATTTTGTTTGTTTGTTTGTTTTCTTAAAAACTTTATACAGTTATGAAAATAATACTTTCCTCAAATTGATCAGAACATTCTTGTTTATTGAGCCTAGTCATGTCACTAAAGCATGTTTGATATTTCCTAATTTTTATTATTTGAGAAATAAATTTTATGTAGTTAGCAAAACTATAATTACTGACCCACAGTAACATACAAGTGAATGGGCATGACAACACTATTAGGTACAGTTTGAGATGCACCTTTCAATCTTTCTTCAGAAACAACTTGGTGTGTGTGTGTGTGTGTGTGTGTGTGTGTGTGTGTGTGTGTTTACAAGCTCTCTATTAATAACTACACACTTTTAGCATTAATGTTAGTATTTCACGAAATTCCCCTTCTGGTTTTCTCCTCTGTTGAACTTCTTTGAAGATTGTGTAGAAAACAAAGGCATATATAATATTCCAGTTTCTTACAATATAACAAAACTCTTTGTTCTTGATGTTTTGTGTCTCATTTCTACAGAAGGACAGTTACTATCACTGTTTAAAGGAAAGCAAAATTTTATCTCTAGTATAATACTTTCTTACAAAAGATTGATAATGTTTAAATAATTTAGTTTCAAGAAATAAGTTTTCAAAAATTACTACATTCTTTAATTTGCTTTTGAATCTCATTTCTGTTAGAAGGGTTATTCTCTAAAATAATATACAAAAATAAGACTTCTTCCATAAATGCAATAAATCACATTCTATATTTAATAAATATTTTGATGGTATCTGGGTGATACATTGTGGAGCACACAAAGGAGTCCTTTTGAACTGCCTAAAGTTGAGTCAAGTCTTCTGGAATTGTTTCATTTGTATCACTTGTTTTGTCTTCCTGACACAGATACTGATCAGGAACACCCCACCCTTAAATGCTGCCTCACCTGTGAAAGATGTGCTAACCTCTTGAACACCCAAACCACCAAACCATGACTACCAAACATTTCCTTTTGATAGCTAATATTTGAAACTAAAGACATTAATGTGTTACCACTTCACACTCAATTCTAAAACCAAAGAGCTAGATGAAAGAGTCATATTTTAGATTTCTAGCAATACTTGTTTTAGATCAATTATTTCTTTCATTGTCAATCCACAAAAAATTTACATCATTTTCATTTCAAGTTTCAAGTAAGAGCTTCTGAAAGTTATTTCATCATTACCAACGAAGAGCACAGGTTATGAAAACAATGATGAGCATGCCAAGTTCATGTTACTACTGAGAATATTTGAAGAATAGTTTCTTCCAGTTTTACTGTTGTTTCTTTACCAATTATATTAACCTTGAACTTTTCAAAGAATCAATTCACACACATGCACACAAACACACAGATACACACACAAAAAAAAAATTCATGACATGCTTTCATTTGAATTCAGTACTTGTGCAGAATTTAACAAATAGCAATATCTCTAGTGTTTATAGAAAGACACTGAAAAATATTACTCACTTTTCAACTACTAATTTGGACATGTTTGGACTTTGTGTATTTGAGATTTACAGTCACTCAAGATTAGTGACTATTGATGGAAGTTAAAATAAAATTTACATAATCTGAGAAATACTTGGTTATGTACTTCAAAGTTTCTGTCTCTGTTAATCTTTATTTCTGAAGAAAACTATGATTTCTTCTTTCAGTCAAGATTTAGCGAATATCTAATAACATTTTATAGACCCTTAGAAGATATAACAAATAGTATTACCATAAAATTGCAAAAGTCATTAGGAAACAAAAAACAAACAAGCATGGAAACAAAACCATATCTTCAAGAACATATTCAAGAAAATAAATCATTAAAGGAAGACAGCACATCAGTATCCCTTAAGCCTTCACCAACCCTTTCTTAAAGATGAGCACTTTACAGATAGTATTCCAAGGTGCTTTAGTCATTTTATGAGCAGACATCAGATAGCACTGAACCATATTATTTTTAATTTTTTAAAATTAAAAAGTCTCATTTCTTATCTAAATATCCCCTTGTTCAAACTCGCTTCCCTATCCTGCCCCTCCCAGTCACTCTCTTTTCTCTCCATCTTCTTATCTTCTCCCGCCAAGGGCAGGAAGTCCCAAGGTCTCAAGGTGGCGTAGTTCATCAGCCACTCCAGATAAGTCCAATTTCCTCATTCTAAAATCAAAACTGGATAAGGTGTTCCTCTGGAGGGAATGGGCTCCAAGTTGCCAGTCCAGGTTGTTTCAGATCCCAGCCTATTTAGTGGTTGTGGTTTGAGGCTTGGACATGCTTTGCTTCTTGTTTAGAGTACTAATGAGTGTGTACATCCCCTGCTTATCTTTCTGAGTTTGTGATACCTCACTCAGGAGGATATTCTCCAAATCTATCCATTTGTCTGCAAATTTTAGGATATCATTTTTTTTCTTACTGCTGTGTAGTACTGCATTGTGTAGCTGTACCACAGTTTATTATTTCACTCTTTAGTTGAGGGTTATCTAGGTTGTTTCTAGGTTCTTGTTATTACAAATAATGCTGCTATGAACTTTGTTGAGCTAATGCTTTTGTGGTGTGAATGTGCATCTCATTTTCTACTGCAACTACACTTAAGATTTTGGCAAATTTTAATAATTTTAAAAGATCTAGCCCTGATGGGGGCATGGTAAAAATCAATTGACTTGGGAATATTCTCTGTATGCTGTAAATAAAGAAACTGTTTTGGCCTGTGTCAGGTGCTGTTGAAGTAGGCAGGGAAATTTGAGGTTCAAATACAAAAGATGCTAGGTCGAACAGACTCAATCCAGCCACCCAAAAAATAAATAGATAAAAATATTTTAAAAAAACATATAAAAATAAACTACCAGCCACAGGCCACAGGCCACATAGCCAAACAAATTAATAAAAATAAATTAAGTTAAATGATAGAGCTAACTAACAATGTGCCTAAGACATAGGCCAAACAAAATAAAATTAATATAAACTTCTAAGTCACTTTTTTTGGGAAAAGCCACCACAGACAAGCTGGGCCTGTGGCCTATACAAAGTCAAAAACCTTAAGCAACAATACTTTCTTTTTTATTTTGTTTACATTCACAGAGAAGTGTCAAATTTTTTCATGATGTAGTGGTACTTAAATGGTTATCCAGCAGTTAGTAACAGAAAATTGTGCAAATATTAGGAAACTATTATTCAAAAAGTTCACTGTTCTTTATTGAACTAAGTGAAATTTCTTCCATGGACTGCCAGTGTCAGAATTAAAAACACAGATAGCATAATTTTGCAGTGCTAACATTGTTATTATTCAGCAGTGGTTTCTCAAATACCTATAATATATATAGCTCTAAATTTTGAGTAAATAATCCTAAATATAATCACCACCCAAGCCCTTTCCCACCACACACTCCATAGAACATACCATTGAATTAGGAGGAAATTTGGAAAGATGCTTAGTTCTGGCATAAAAAGACACAAATATATACTTTTATTCATTAGCCTATTTTGATTTAAAAAATGAAATTGAAGTAATGAACATTGTCCTCTAATATGAGAGATATGAAAACTACAATCAGGAGTTGATTCTACCTGGAAATGAGCACTTTCTATGTTCTCAGAATGATTCTAAATCACTATATTACTGAAATTCTGTGGGCTCAACAATGTAGACAAAATGAAGCACTAAACAACAGTGCAGTTGAAAGACCTCCCATTCTAATACAAATATTCAGAAGTTTCCACGCAAGTGCAGAGAAATATACATATACAACACCACATGGAACATTCTCTAAAACTGACCACATAATTAATCATAAAGCAAATATCAACAAATACAAAAAAGATGGAAATAATCCTTTGTGTCATATCAGACAACCAGGGCCTAAAGTTAGAGCTCAACAACAACAAAATCACAGATAGCCTACCAACTCATAGAAAATAAACATGACTCAACTGAACTTTATCTGGGTCAAGGAAGACATTAAGAAAGGAATCAAAATCTTCCTTGAATTTAACAAAAATTAATCTACAACGTACCCAAACTAATGGGACAAAAGGAAAGCAGTCTTAAGAGGAAAATTCTTAGCAATAGATGCATATATAAAATACCTACAGAAATTCCAGACTAGAGAACTAACATCACAGCTGAAAATCTTAGAACAATTAAAAGCAAACTCACCTAGAAGAAGTAGATGGCAGGAAATAATCAAACTTAGATCTGAAATCAATACAACTGAAACCAAAATAACAATGCAAATAATCAATGAATCAAAGAGTTAGTTCTTTGAGAAAGTAGATAGATAAACCTTTATCCAAGCCAACCAAAAAGCAGAGAGAGAGTATCCAAATCAACAATATCAGAAACCAAAAGGAAGACATAAAAACTGACACCCAGAAAATCCAGAGAATTATCAGGTCATACTTTGAAAATCTATACCCCCCAAAAAATGGAAAACCTTGAAGAAATAGACAGCTTTTTGGATAAGTACTGTTTACCAAATTAAGCTAAGATCAGATTAAATACCTAAGCAGACAAATAACCATAAAAGAATTTGAAGCTGGCATTAAAAGCCTCTCAAGGAAAACAAACAAACAAACAGACAAACAAAAAAAGGTCCCAATGATTTCAGTGCAGAATTCTACCAGACATTTGAAGAAGAAATATTACCAATATTCCTTAAACTGTTTCACACAGTAGAAACTGAAGGAATATTGCCAAACTCTTTTTATGAGGTTAAAATTACTCTAATACCCAAATCACTCAAAGATGCAACAAAGAAAATTACAGATCAATTTCCCTCACAAATATTGATGCAAAAATTATCAAGAAAATTCTAGCAAACCATATACAAAAGCATATAAAAATATCATCCACCACAATCAAGTAGGCTTAACTCCAGAAATGCAGGAACGGTTCAACATATGAAAAACAGTAATGTCATCCATCATATAATCAAACAAAAAAAACATATGATCATATCCTTAGATGCTGAAAAAGGCCTTTGAAAAAATCCAACACTTCTTCATAATAAAAGTCCTGGAGAGATCAAGAATACAGGGAAAAGATCGAAATTTAATAATGGCAATTTACAAGAAACCGACAGCCAACATCAAACTTATTGAAGAAAAGCTCAAAATATTCTCATTAAAATCAGGAACTAGACAAGGATATCCTCTCTCCTCTTATCTATTCAATATAGTTCTCAAAGTTTTTGCTAAAGCAATAAGAAAATGAAAGTAGATTAATGGGATAAAATTAGAAAAGAAAAAGTGAAACTATACTTGCAGATGATATTGTTTAATACATAAGTGACCCACAAAATTCTACCAAGGAACTTCTACAGCTGATAAACACCTTCAGCAATGTAGCAGGATACAAGATTAACTCAAAGAAATCAGTAGCCCTTTTGTACACTAAAAATAAAAGGGCTAAAAAAGAAATAAGGGAAACATCACCCCTTATAAAAGCTGCAAATAGCATTAAATACATTGGAGTAACTATAACCAAAGAAGTAACAAATCTATTTGACAAAATTTTAAATCACTAAAGAAAGAAATTTAAGAAGATATGAGAAAATGGAAAGCTCTCCCATGTTCCTGGATTGGTAGGATCAACATAGTAAAAATGGCAATCTTACCAAAAGCAATCTACAGATTCAATGCAATTCCTATCAAAATCCAAACACAATTTTTTACAGACCGTCAAAGAACAATACTCAATTTGATTTGTAATAACAGGAAAGCCAGGATTGCCAAAACAATTTTGCTCAAAAAAAGAACCTCAGAAGGCATCACCATCCCCGACTTCAAGTTATACTATAGAGCTACAGTAATAAAAACAGCATGTTACTGTCATAAAAACAGACTTGTGGATCAATTGAATTGAACTGAAGATCCTGACATAAACCCCAAAACCTATGAACAACAGTTCTTTGACAAAGAGGCCCAAAATATTCAATGGAAAAAAGATAGTATCTTTAACAAATGGTGTTGGCATAGCTGGATGATAGTGTTTAGAAAAATGCAAATATATACAAGCCTATCACTCTGCACGAAACTCAAATCCAAGTAGATCAAAGACTTCAACATAAACCCAGCCACACTGAACTTGATAAAAAAAATAAGTGGGAAATACCCTCCAACCCATTGGCACAGATGACCACTTCCTAAATATAACACCAGTGGCACAGACACTAAGAACAACAATCAATATGTGGGACCTCTTGAAACTGAGAATCTTCTGTAAAGCCAAGGACACAGTCAATATGACAAAATGACAACCTACAGAATGGGAAACATTATCACCAACCCTACAAATGAGAGAGGACTGATCTCTAAAAATATATAGAGAATTCAAGAAACTAGACCCTAAAGCCCTGAATAACCCAATCAAAACATGGGGTTCAGAACTATAAAGGGAATTCTCAGCAGAACTACAAAGCACTTGAAAATGTGCTCAACATCTTTAACCATCAGAGAAATGCAAATCAAAACAACTTTGAGATACCACCTTACACCTGTCAGGTTGGCTAAGATAAAAGACACAGATGATAGCCTATTCTGGAGAGGTTGCAGAGCAAGGAGGAACACTCCTCCATTGTTGGTGGTAGTGTCAGCTGGTTTAGTCACTCTGGAATGCAGTATGGCTGTTTCTCAGAAAACTGGGAATAAATCTCCCCAAGGATCCAGCAATTCCTTACTGGGCATATACCCTAAAGATGCACATTTGCACCTCAAAGGCATTAGCTCAGCTATGTTCAGAACAGCATTATTCGTAATAGCAAGAACATGGAAACAACCTAGATGCCCCTCAACTGAGGAATGGATTAACAAACTGTGGTACATCTACACAATGGAGTACTATTCAGCAGAAAAAAAAAATGAGAACCTAAAATTTGCAGACAAATGGATGGATTTGGAGAATATCCTCCTGAGAGAGGTATCACAAACTCAGAAAGATAAGCAGGGGATGTACTCACTCATGAGTGGACTCTAAACAAAAAAGCAAAAAGCAAAGCATGTCCAAGCTGCAAACCACAACGACTGAACAGCTTGGGATGTGAAACACCCAGGACAGGAAACTTACAGCCCATTACCTCCAGTGGAACACCTAACCCAGTCTTGATATTAGAAAGAGGAAATCAGACTTGTCTGTAGTGGATGCTGAACTAAGCCAACCTGGCATCTTGAGAATTCCTTCCCTTTCTTGGGAGGAGATAAGGAGATGGGGAGAAGAGATTGACTGGAACGGACAGGAGGGGGAAGGGAGTTTGAATAAGGGGATACATGGATAAAAAATGAGACTTTATTCATAATAATAAAAAAATTATTTTGTGCCAACATTTATCATTTTAATAAATCTGTTAATTTTCTCCTTAAAAACTTGCAAATAAAAAAGATTATAAAAAATTGAATTGAATTTTATTAAATTTATGTATTAATTTCATAAGAAAGAAATGAAAAAATAAAATGTAACTAATAGCATTTTCCATGTATATATTAAAATGCGATTCAGGCTCTTTCAGATTAGAAGGGAATTTGTTTTTAGTTTTTAACAATTTCAGTCTCTCAAATATTTCTGAATGCAATTAAGTCCTCCCAGGAGAAAATATATTCGACAGGAAAAGCAATGTACAAGTTAGTATTTCTGATTAAATTAAGAAACACATTCAAAAATATATTTTTGACAGCTACTTATACTTTTGGAACACATTGTATTAATTAATAAAATCAGAAATATGTTCCTAAATTATCATGTTTACTTAATCATTTTGGTGGAATAAATATTTAAATAAAGCAGATAAAGGAAGGAAACTTAGAACCAGAATAGAATAATTAAATCTTTAAAAATTTAATTAATGGTGAGTCATAAGCTTTAGTGTCTCAATAAAAATGAAGACTAACATATTAACGAAAGTTTATTCTTTTGTTTTAAAAGTAAATGTGGTAACACATTAGAAACCTGTTTATAATAAGAGCCCTGTAATATTTCTATCTGGCTTAAATTAATTACAGATGCAAAGCAAAAACTGAACACATTTGCATATCACTTTGAGCTTTTAGTGGAGAACCATCAATGTTGCTTTTTACCAAACTAGATAAAAGGATATTAGAATATTGTGCAAAATGACTGCTGAGATCAGTCAAGAGGCCAGCTTCACTGCAGCTAACTTGAGTTACTTTACAAATGAATATAAAAATACTTAGCAAAACAAACCACATTGTACATCTATGATATTAATACAATATAATCTATCCATAAAAACAAGACACACTCCTTCCAGGGACTAAAGCATAATCTGAGTGGTTATGAAATTAACAAAAGACAAGAAAGAGCATTCCAGAAGAACTGGCCAAACTCTAACCTTTAACTCATTCCATTTACTTTTTCATGGGAATCTCCAATAATTGGGAAAATTCTAGGCTGTCAAAGAGAGGTATATGCACATGTTTTGAAACCCAGCAATATGGAAAATTACTGGAGGTAGTAATAAGAAAGTTAGAGGGTGGAACAGTTAAGGAGACTCTATGGGAGCTGAAAACCTATTTCAAGAACTAGTTAAAATTGATTTCCCTTTCCCACGTTTTATCACTTAATGTACCATCAGCGGCTTTGACTTCCTTTCCAGGCCATGTGAAAATTAGAGCCTACTCCCTTCTCTTTGATAAGATTAGGTTCCTCAACACTACCTACCTACCTTTTCCTCACTATTACACACCATTCTCCTTCTACCACACATTCAAATCTAAAATGAGTGTTTCAGTCATGGCCAAACAATTTTCTTCATTAACCTTACAAATTTTCTCTTTTCAACAGCAGGTAAATATGGATTTTTTTAATTCAATAAATTGGTACTTTGCATAGTATAAGAAATTAGAAAAGCTATAAACTTTAAAATTATACAAGCTTATTTCAACAAAAAATTGAAATCACTAAAGGTAGTAATTATACTATGCAAAGTAAATATATCTGTATATATTTCAACATTGCAATTATACAAATGTGCAAAGAACTATAGTTCTTAAAGTTCAAGATTAATTAAAAATTTTACTTTAAAACTATAGAAATGCATAGTATGAAAATGAAATATTTTTCCGTAACTTGTGAAGAATCTCAATTAATGGAGAAAAGCTTTTGACATAGCCTCTGTGACTCTGATGCAAGAGGCACAGACATGAGAGGAAGCATGATTACTTCCAGATTATTTTTGCCTATAAATACAGAGACTTGTGATTCAAAGCCATTAACTGGTTGCTTGCACTTTTAGACTATTTCAAAGCAAGATCTCTTCATCAATATTGTCTTACAGATAAAAATTATTAATTTTCATCATCTTCAGAAGGTAAGTTCAGAGACCAAGAACTTTAACTTAAGCTTGTGTTAATGGCTCAAATCCAAAAATAATTCTTACACCCTGTGACTATATAAAATAGATCTGCTGATGAGGTGGTTAAATTTGCAATTAATAGGTAGTAAAGACAATCAGAATGTAATATAAAACCATATGTTTTCATGTATGTATATGTCCATCTATGTCCATATTCCTGTGTGTACATGAGTGGCAAGCACCTGCATACAGAGTTCAGAGGTAGAAGTTGAGTGTCTTTGTTAATCTCTCTTCTCATTTTTTAAGACTGTCACATTGAGCAAGGAGATCACCAATTGCTCTCTGCTGGCTGCTTAGGGAGCTCCAGGTAGCCTCTCAACTTTGCCTACCCAGACTAGGATTTTATGCCAGTGATAATGGATTTTCTATGTGATATCTACTTTATTGCACTCAGGTCCCCATACCTATGCATCAAGCCATTACCAAGGGACCCATCTCTGAAACTTAGAATCATCCATTCTTACCCAAATATGATCTAATTCTTCTCAATAAATGTGATGAGAATTTTACTTTTTTAAATTTCTAGATTACCTATTATGATAGGTAATAATTCTTAACCATGATTTTTTTTGCAATTGCATAAGAGAAAGCAAAAAGGGAAAAAATGAGCACTCAGGGAAAAAACCAACTCACCAAAATGAGGCAGTTCCCCAAAAGGAAAGAGATAGCTGTCAAATATTCCATTGGCTATCTTTAAGAATCTCAAAGAAAGCAGTGTTTACTTTTCAAATCATGACTGAAGGGCTAGTACCATTACATATTTGGTGATGAGAAAAACTGTCAAATATACAAAAATAATGGACAAAGTTATTATGTTTTCTCAGAAAGATTCATAAGTTGACCCACTGAAAACTGACAGATTCATAATTTCTCAAACTGAAAAATTCAGACACTTGTTTTCCAAACATCTGTATCAATCAATCTCAGCTAAGTAAGTTCAGCGTTAATACTTAATTTTGACTGAAAAACAATATAGTGGAGAGTATTTGGACTGGTGAGAAAAAAAAAAAGAGAAAGAAAGACTTCTCTATTATTGTCATAGGGCTGTGATGTTAGTGTCTCAGGCTACTTCAATATATCCTTTTTCATTTATGTGTGGCAAGGCATGCTGACCAAAGTACAGCAACTGGACCTTGTGACTCCATGTACCAATGATGATGTTTGAGTTTTGGGAGGAAATGCAGTCTGGAGGATGTAAGGAGCCAAAGGTGGACACTGAGGCAAGAAGAGAGAACTTGGATGTATATCTTCAGAGCAAAGATTGAGTGTCTGAGTATGAAAAGTCAAGAGTGGGTGATGACAGAAGGGAAACTACAATTATCTAAATACTGGAGTGTGGACTAGGTAAAGCCTAATTACAATTAGAATTCAAATCAAGCCAAAAACTGTGTGGGGACAATAAAATGTTCTGTTTGGATTAGAATAAAATATTAATGTAAGAGGAAGTCTTTTGATGGGTGAAAAGATGAAAAACTCAAATTTAACTTCTTAATGCCCAGTGGAGTTGTTGGTACACTGTGGTTTGCTTGTGAAGAACTTTAAAATAAACAAGTTACTTATGTATGCCAATACTTCCTTCACATATTAGTCCTTCCATGTGAAATAAGCTAACGCATTCAGGCAATTGGAGAAACACTAAATAAAATGAAGCATTGGCTTAGAAATGAATAACTCTTAAAATTAAGTAAATTGACAAATAGCAAGATTGTACTCATAAAGTTGACTTATAATTTCTCACTGTGGATATTCCTAATTTCATAAACCAGAAAGTCCCTACAAGTCTTTGGGTTTTCTCATTTTCCAGATGGCTTTTCAGACTTTGGAAAAATAAAAAGAAACCAACATTGAAGAACATGTGCCAAAGTCAACCTTGGAGTCTTATAAAATTATGAATGGACACAGCAATTTAAACAAAAACGTTATGAAGACCTGGGATTACATCTATTGAAAATAAGGATATACAGGGATGGAAAAAAAAATTCAGAGGGAAAGCTGAACACAAAGAAAATATATGTGTAGCAATCTTATTTGCATTTCCACCCTTGATAAGCCATGCTTATGATTATTATCCTCTGTATAGTTATTGTTAACTCTTCCGCATTTTTAAATTCTTTTTACTGTTTTTTTTTTTGATAAATACAAAATAAAGAAGAGAAAAAAAAAAAGAAAAGAAAATTGCCTGCAGGATACAGTGAAAAACAAAGCATTGTACCTTTCTGCTTGCCTTTCATAAGTGTGTTAGATAACTTGGCAGTTGAATGAAATAATAGTTTTAAAATAGTTATTTATTTAATACTCCAAAGGGCAAACAGGACATTTTAGTTCATTTTATTCCCAATATTGAAAAAAAAATTGCTCATGATTAGTATGGTAAAATTCATTACAGATAATTGATGTCTAATTGTTGTTTACTGATATTTTGCTCTAGAACTTTTAAGTGAACTTTAGACTATAATTATTCATATTAAAAAATCTCTAGCATAGTTCTTTTAACTGTGATGTTTTAGTCTTCCTTATTTAAATACTGCACAGTTAAAATATCAAGGATTGGGAATACACAGCCAATATATTGAACTAAATTTCTGAGTAACAAAAATTCTAAAGTTTATGCTAGTGTATATAACAAGTTTCTGGTATATAAAAGTTGCATAGCACATTTTATTTTTGAAAATTAAAAACAAGTAAATTTTTCAATAAACAAGAAATATTAAAAAATAAAACATAATCACTCTTAATAAAAAATTTTAGTGACCAACATGTCCTAGGGGTAGGTTCTTTTTATGTAGTTTTTCCTACACAAATGAGTGTATTGTCTTAGCTATTAGGTAGATATACTTTTGTATAGATTGCTGCCTCTTACTCTGTGTCTACATTTTATTTTATGGATCGAAAGGCTAAATGGCAAAATTTTATTCTGTTACACATAGAATTAGATTCAAGATAGTTTAAGATTTAACTTTCTATCTGGAGCATTAAGTGTTATACATATAACATTTTGGTAAATAAACATACTTTATCCTTTATCTTCCAGTAAACAGAATTACTAAATATATAATTTTTCCCAATTAAAACAGTTATTTAAGATGAAATATTAATAAAATGGAGAAATTTATTTATTCAAAATTTTTTTAAAAATAAAAAAAAGAGATCAGATGATATGGCTCACTTTTTTTTACTTCTTATACTACTTTTCCATGTGAATTATACATTACAGAAAAAAATGTAGTGTCAATTGATGACTGTCAATGGGCACGTGTAGTCTTATATCAAATCCTGTTTAATACCTAATGTGAGTATGGTGATTTGTTTTAATTATTATTGAAACCATGAAGAAAAATCTTGTCTTCATGTGAGGAACAAGACTAATGTTATTCAGTCTTATTCTGACAGTGTATCAGACGAAATTTATTCTCTTGTAGAACTGGCATGGAATTAGGACTCAGCTACTTGTGTGTAGTAACAACTGCTAATCCTTAGTGAAAAGGAGGGAACCAGTCAACCATAGGATATTTCTCATGCTTATCTAGACAACTGGGGTCCTGTGCATCCCTAAGACAGAAGCTTATACCAGGGACTGGGTTATTACTGTGTTAGGTCTGAAGATGTCACCATTATTGAACAATTTATTTTGACCCTGAACTTCTGCTGAGTAGTACTCCATTGTGCAGATGTACCACAGTTTGTTAATCCATTCTTCAGTTGAGGGGCATTTAGGTTGTTTCTAGGTTCTTGCTATTATGAATAATGCTGCTATGAACATAGTTGAGATAATGCCTTTGGAGTGTGAATGTGCATGTGCATGAGCAGGGCACTGGTGGCTTTGATGTTTCTTATGACCAGAATACAGCAGAGTATCTCAGTTGACTTCCTGTTGCCTCAAAGATATATAACTCTCTGATATATTTCCAGCACCAAGTCTGCCTGCATATTTACCATGTTCCGTGGCATGATAATAATGGACTGAACTTCCAAAACTGTAAGTGAGTCTCCCCAATTAAATGTTTTCCTTATGAGTGTTGCTGAGGTCATGATATCTCTGTATAGCAAATGAAACTGTAAGACATAAGCTGAAACCAAGGACTGGATTATTTCTGTGTTAGGCCTGAAGATGTTGTTGCTTGGAGAAATTTGGACTTTGGTATTTTGGTGTTATGAATGAAGTGGAATGTTTTAAGTGCTGCTTAATGGGTCATACTAGTAGATGTGGGACACAGTACAGCTTGGCTATATAGCTGCCCTGACAGAATCAATAGAAAAAAGCCAGAGAGTTTTGGTTTAATCTAAGGCAATGCCTGATTCCATGAAAAACATCAGCTGGCACCACCTAGGGACAGGCTAATTAGCATTTAAGGGGAAAGTACTGGACATTCCAACCCTTAGCCTTGAGCCCAGCATGCATCCTTTAACCAATACACCCTTAGACAAATGTCAGCCAATCAGTGTCCTGAAGCCTGGAAATCTCCTCACTAGGATATATATGTATATAACCCTAAGGATATCTATGGAATTTTACAAAGAAATATAGTTCTGAGAATTCTGCTTTCCCTCATAGATTGGTTGTTGTTCTACAAAGACTTGACAGAGAGGCTTCCACCATGCATTTTTGCTGCTTGTATATACAAGGCTTTTTTTTTTTTTTTTTACACAAGATACTGCAAGCAATATGTTATGCTAGTAAAGAGGATTCTTCATAGTCCAACTAACTCTCAAGCAACTTCTTAGACAACTCAGCCTCCCCAAAGCATGAGATAATGAATTTTTACTTTCTGTAAAGTATCCAGTCTATGATTACAGCAGCACTAGACAAACACACTCTATTATAATGGCGTGGCCAACTTATTGCTGTTTCTTCTTAAAATTTGTAGGGGATATGGTTCTATGTCAGTATGTCTTTAAAATTCTTATTTTACAGGCCACAATTTTCTGTGATTAAGAACTATTAAAACAATTTATTTCCTCATTAACTTGAAAGTTGGAACAATTTATTCCCTCATTAACTTGAAAATTGAAACAATTTATTCCCTCATTAACTTGAGTTGCCCTTGAATACTCCTTTGTCCTTACTTTCAGCAACAATGGAAATGCTTCACTCTTTGGTGACCTCAATATTGAAAATAACTAGTGTGTGTGTGTGTGTGTGTGTGTGTGTGTGTGTGTGTGTATTAACATTCATGTATCTGTCATTTTAAGCTGAAATGTGGTTCACGTTTTAGGAAGAAAAAGGGACTAGATATAAAGATGTACATAGTTGTATATATTTGTATAAATATACAAATATGTATGTGTTTATAGTGAAACACCAAGATTCTATACAATATTAATAATTTATAAAAATAAATTTTAATATTTCTTCTTTGATTTATATTTGCATTTGTAGTAGGAACTCTTGAGCAACTATATAGGACTACTTTACTTTTATCTTTTAATCTACAAGTCTTTAATATTTATTAAGTTACTAATAATTTGTTTTTCTCCTTACAGAATTACTCTCAAAGTAGACTTTTGCCTTCTTCCTACAGAGTTTAGTAGTATACAACACATAGTCCTCTCTAAACATTTAAGTCTGTTGCACTATCATAACCCTTCTCATTTTAGTCTTTGGTATCATTTTCAGCAAAGTTTACTGGTTTGCATATGGTTTTAGTTTTTTACATTTAAGCCTTTAATCAAATTGGAATCTGTTGTTTGTAAAGGTTGTGAAAGAAAAATCTGTCTTCTCTGCCATTTCCTCTCAAGTGTGCAGTTGACTTTCATCACCCCATTTTTTAACAATGTGTGCTTGACTCATTTTTTAAATGCCACTTTGGCAATTAATTAATTTTGATACATGCAGCTGTATTTTCTTAAAACCTTAATTGAGTTATTGTGAGCTATTTGTCATTTATGTCTTAGTACCCCCAATCCATTAGCTATCATGATTTACTGTGGAAAGGTAATTGTTTTCTTAACAAAGGCAAGTTTAACGTATATGTAAAATCATACTCTTCCAGGACATTGTGGGGATGAGTTCCAAACGCATCTTATGCATCTGAACTATGAAGAAGTAGAAAAGGCTTTGAATTGTGGATTTTATACTACATGGAAAACTTTTGTGTCTATCACATTACTTTTAAATTGTAAAAAATATTTATTTTTGTCTGTTTGTGTTAATGTGCATTTTGCCTGTATGTGTGTATGCACATCACTTATGTGCTTGTTTTCTGTGGAAGAGGTAAGAGGACATCAGATCCCATAAGACTAGAATTTTGACAGCTGTGATCCCCTGTGTAAGTGTTGGAAACTGAACATAGCTCTCTGCAAAACCATCAAGTATTTTAGCCTATAAGCCATCTATCCAGCCCCTAAATAACAGCCAGTTATCATCTCTCTTCTATACATTTTCAAAATCTTATACAATTGTTAAAAGATTAGTTTAAGAATAAAAGGGTAATTTCAATTAACACATAGACATACATTTTCCCCATATCTAATAGACAATAATCCAGCCGAAATGCTATCTCATGTTGTAATCATGAAGATTAGCCACTAAAGGAAGTAAATTTTTGCATTGCTCAGAAATGATACAGAAACCAGCTCACAGGAAGCAAGCTTGAAGATTTATTTCTGCCTCGCAAAATGCCCCAAAGCTCTTAAAGACAGACACTGCATTTATAAGTTAGTAACTAAGTAAGCATGTATGAAAAGACATAAAATAACTATAATTAACTAAAGGCAATTATAGTAAACTCTAAAGAGTGTGTAAAAGGAACAAATGCTGTCATCTCTACTAAGTCAGATGTGTCCTGTTATTTAATTCACCAAATAATTCAGCATTCTCTCTTCCTATTAAAATATGATAATTATGATAGAATCCCAGGATGAATAGATATTACAAAATTTTATCTATGACTGACAAAAATAACTTTTGAGTAATTGAAGTATTAAATGATTTTTAGTTGTAAAGATTACTCTGTAAAATGATTCTGGTCTCAGAAATATTCAAATACTCTTCTGTCCAGTCTCAGTCTCCTGAAAATCTAGCAAAACTAGGAGACAGGTTAAGATGAAAGAGATACCTAACAATAAGCCCTAGCCATAGGTCAAACAGCAAATAATTAATATAAGTATCTGGAGGGGGAGGTTAAACAGCTGCTGGCAAGTCCGGACTGTGGGGCTAAGCAAGGACAGAAACTCTTACAACACAGTCAACTTAATGCAACTAATAAATATGTATTTAATCATTTAATGTTATTTAGCTCTTACACATAAGCTCTTAGCAGCTTAAATGTCATTTAATTTATTTAATTTTCTGGAAGCTGTTGGTCCAATTGGTACTCTCTATGTGTGTATGGATGTGACAGAAGAGCATGGGAATCCTATCATGACCAAATCTTCTGAAACAATGACCCTCAACAACAAAAGTAATTATCAACTGTCAGTAGCACCTTAGTAATGGTTGGGGCCTCAAATAGCAGACCTATCTATAACAGAATTTTGGCTGGTTTGGTATTGTGTAGGCTTTGTATTGATAACTACAGCTACCAGGAGTTTAGGACTGTGATAGCTATGACATATCAAGAAAACAGAGTTGTAAAGCAGCTCTCTACATCTTCTGTCTCTAATACCATCCTTGCTCTCCTATGTTGTTCCCTGAATCTAAGTGGTGGTGACAGAGAGCTTGGTGATATAGATTCCCCACGTAGGACTGAAAATTTAGTCTCTTATTTTTAATAATTTGATCAGTTAGGTATCTCTCCATTATCTAGTATGCACTGAAAAAAGAAGCATTTTTGACCAATGTTAAAAACATCCCCGGAACATAGGCCTAACATAAATTACTTAGAAGGCACTTTGACCATAAGATCATTCAACAAAGTAACAATGAATAGTTCTATATTAGTGCCTATGACCGCGCTAGCCATAGGCATTTGACCAGAATTCCAATATCAGATATGAAATCTTTTGGAGCACACCTGAAATACAAAAGTGATTGGTTACTCCATTAAAGTTGGGACGCTATCATACTAGTGAGCAGATATTTCCTGAATGATTGATATTGGAGTGTACTGTGTCCAGTTCTGGATAAGACCATTGATTTTTCTCTCCCTCTCTTCCAACAACCTGCATGGCAACTTCAAGTTCTATTACAACTGGTTAGCAAATGAGGAAAATTCTTGGCAAGTTGGAGAGTGTTGTCTCAATGTCCTACAGCTACAGTGTGTGATGTCTTCTGCAATAGGGTCTTACCATATAATTATAAAAATATTTAAGGGCAAGAACATGCTTTTCATTGTGATTGTTAGTTCATTATCCATATCTCCTAGGGGTCACATTGTCTATCTGTGCAGAATAATGAAATAGTTATTTGTAATGGTCATATAATGAGAAGTCAATCTAATTCAAGATTATTGACTCAGTCTGTTACATTAACAGAATAAGAATTCTGTCTGAAAACTTACGTTCACATCAATGAGGTAGATAAGCAGCTACAGACATTGGCTATTAGGTTTGTTGACATCAGTTCAATCTTTTATTATGAAAAACACAATTCCAGTTTGCTGATCATATCATATACATGTTATGACACACAAACAAAAATGTTTAAAAATCATGACTCACATCACAGTTTTTTTGAGAGTACATAAAATAGGAAGTAATATTTCCTTAGGTACTTTAATGTCTAAAACATTTTGTACTCTTTATTTTCTCTATTTACCTATCAGTATTAAAGATGACTAAATTTTCGTTTTGTTGAGGCTTGGATGACAAGGACAAGAGAGCAATATTAGAAGTCTTAATTTATTCATGAAGTTATTAAAGGTTTTAAGAAATTTTTACTCAATAAATACAGAACAGTTTTTATTCATGAAGTAAAATTGGTACTGAAAGGGAGAGAAATTTGGCACTGATCCTGCAGTACAGTCTCTAACAACAGGGTCTCTATGCTTTATAGCTCATGTTAACCTGGGAAAAAAATTATGTTTGGAGTACAGTAATGTTAAAAGTACTCAGGTGACTACTATCTGTTTCAAAAAAATCCATTCTTGGGCACTGCATTAGTCCACAGTCACCATTATCTTCACAAATTGTTCACTACAACTGAGGTCACAGACCTTATAGCATCATCTCTCAGTGTTACAGTTCTTGTTGCACTGTCTCATGACTGCTTTCTATGCATCTTCTTTTCAGCTTCAGCATCTCTGTTTCAGCATAGTCATGAGACTTAGGTAAACAGCTTAGCAAGAGTAACTTAGGAACTTAGTAGAGTACCTTATCCCAAAGAGAAGCCAAATCAGGAACCAGTTATTTACTCTGTTGACTTCCACCCACTCACTCCCATTCTCCTTACTGCTTTGTGGGATGTATGTGTCGTAGTAAGTTTTTCCCGGCCTGTTTGGGTCCAGAGATTTGTGACCTGGCGCACGTGTGGCGCCAGCGGTTTGGAACCTGGTTCGCGCGCCCGCGGCTTTTGTCCCCCAAAAGAAATGAATCACATGCTTATATACTTTAACACTGTTTGGCCCATGTCTTATGCCCATTACTAGCTAACTCTTTCTTCTTAAATTAACCCATTACTATTAATCTTCCCGCCACGTGGCTGGCTGGTACCTCTACATGTCTGCTCCTCTTGGGGGTCCGATGCAGAGTGACTAACTCCACCCTCCTTCTACCTGGCTGCCTCTGATTCTCCACCCACATCTACGGTGCCCTGCATGGGTCCAAACAGTTATTTATTTACATCGTACAGAGATCACTCCACCACATGTATGGATCTGTAAAATGAGGTGTAAGAAAACAAAAGCTGCTGGGAGATCTATTTTCTGCAGTATTCTGCTGAGCAACTTTATGAATTAAGTTCTGTCAAGCAAATTTTATAAAACAAAAACAAACAAAAAACCTCTCACAATTCATATCAGCTTTCTGTTATTTTGAAAATAACAGGTTATGGGGGCTGGAGAGATGACTCAGTGGTTAAGAGCACCGTCTGCTCTTCCAGAGGACCCGGGTTCGGTTCCCAGCACCCACATGGCAGCTAACAACTGTCTGTAGTTCCAGTTCCAGGCAAACACCAAGGCAAATAAATAAAGGTTTTAAAAAAAAAAAGAAAATAACAGGTTATTTTGAAAATTCTCTCTCCTGTGACATCTCTAGTGCATGATGAATTATATAATAAAGATTATTGCCTATATTTATGGCTATAATATCAACCATGTACTCTTATACTATTTTCTTTACCATATATTTTAGTAGCATTTGTCAGTATACATTTGACAGAAAATGATATTTATTATTGTTTAATGCTCTACTAGGAATTCTACTAAAATTTGCATCATTCTCTTTTCCTTCTCATGTCAAATGTCCTTTATCATTTCTATTTTCCATAGTATTTATCATTTCCTACATTATATATAATTTGTCTTTTTATTTTGCCTTTTAAGTTTTTTGGGAGTTTATTCCCTAGTATGCAAGCTTGACAATGTCAAAGTGACTTTGTGTGTTCTGTGCTTCAGTATTGATTGTCTGCATATATATTCATAATTATCTCATGAACTGTGCACCTCATATAATGAGTTATACTCAGCAGAGGAGAGTTCTCATTGTGAGACTGTGAAGACTTTCTCTTTTTCCTTTAGTTTTTAATACACAACCACAGTTTCCCCTTTTCTTCTCTCACTTGCTCCCCAGCATCTCCCCATCTCAACTCCCCATACACTACTCAGAGATGGCCAGACCTCCCCTGAGGAGTCAACAAAGTCTGGCATATCAAGTTGAGGCAGGATCAATCACCTCCTCACTGTATCAAGGCTGAACAAAATATCTCTCTATTGATTTCTATTGGTCTTGTATACACCCAATCAGAAATGTTGTAAACTGAGTTCATGTGGATCTATTTGCTATGAGCAGTTGACACACAATACAACTATCAGGAATGAAGAAAGTGTAACATTGGACCATGTAAGTGCTAGCTACTAGCAAAACATGTCATAATATAATATGACTTAAAATATTTCTCAAACATTCTGTGTACTTTTTTTCATGTGTGTTCATTTAATGTTTAAAGGCTGTGCTCTTCTACATAATTTGACCACGCAGTGGAGCATCATGTTAGCACAAGAGAAAACAATTGATTAAAAAAATCTATGAGGGTGAAATTTTTAAAAAAGTACACCCAGATAGTCTACACTTAATCTGATATATATAGCTATGTTCAAAACACTTTTATAAAGTAGTTTGAAAAAATTTCTACTTCATTACATAATCATGCTAAGAAAACAAAGTCTCACCATGGTGTAAGTTCTATTTAATAATCAACTGATTAAGCACAGAGATAAATTATACTTAAGTATTGTTGACAGGTCATCAAAGACATTATTTTTCTAATATAATGTACTTTCCCCATCTTCCTTCTTTTCAGCACTGTTTTGGTATGTAATGGTAAAGAAACTTTTTAAATTATATTTCTTATTATGAATAAAGTCATATTTTTTATCTGTATATGTCCATGTTCAAGCTCCAATCCACAGTGTACTTTTAAAGCTAAAATTATTTTTTTTATTTTTGAGATTGTAGTATAATTGCATCATTTCCTTTCCTTTCTTTCTATAACCCTTTCATATATTCCTCCTTGCTCCTTTTCATATGTATGGGCCCCCTTTTCATTAATTGTTCTTATACACATGTATGTTTGTTTAGTTTTTCATCTTTTCACATCTTAACTACACATGAATTTTTTACAACTGTATCTGTCTAATGATACTTATCAATGTATAATGTACTAAATTACAGAGAAACTAAGATATTATCAATGTTTTCATCATTTTGAAAGGCAGCGCACACACTATATAAATTACTTTCTCTCTCACACCCCTGCTGCTTGCATGGAATTTGTATTTTCTTTTCTCCTATTGAGTATTGAAGAGCCCACCAGACGTGACAGAAATTCTTTGTTTCTCATAAGCCATGCAATAGATACATTTTATGACAACATAAAATAATTGTTACAACACATGAGGTATTATAATTTTCCTCAACTATTTTCATTATAAAAAAATATGTTACAAACATTTAAAATGACGTAAGACTATGACAAAATAATTCTCTTTTTTTTTTTTTTTTTTTTTTTTTTTTTTTTTTTTTTTTTTTTTTTTTTTTTTTT